>LPNX010867789.1:217541-260995 GCA_001517045.1 Pseudotsuga menziesii
GCCCCATTTGGGGTCTCCATTAGAGAAGCTCATGGAGAGGATCCAACCTTGTAGTTCCAGCTCAGAGAGCAAGCATGGCTCCATCATGTCCGAAGGTGATCTAGCGTAGGAGACAAAGAAGCAGAGTCAATTTGAGGAGGCAACATTTCAATTTGCATTTGAAGGCAAGTAGCGACCATATACATTCTCATCCCGAAGGACAAAGGTGAAGGGATTGGTTGGTAAGAGTGTGACTTTGGTTTTATTGATGCACTTGTCATGCAAACATATTGTCGTCTATTGAGACTATCCTGCAGAAGATCGTGTGGCGGAGCTCGAGGTTCGTGGCTCGTAGAGTCAGTTGAAAGAGTGCGATTTGCAACATTATGAAAGTCTTTGATCCGCTCGAGGTTCGTGGCTCGTAGAGTCAGTTGAAAGAGTGTGATTGGATACATTGGGAAAATATCTTCATGTCCAAGTTTGGAAACTTCTCGAGACAAAGGAGGCAGGCATTTGCTTGCTTGATTTCTGCAGTCATTTCTGCAGTCTTCGATTGAGTCCTATAGCTTGTGCACTTATGTGACCCATCAGAGGCAGTTATGGTGCAGCGGTAGAGATGAACAGATGATGAAGACTCTACAGGTGAATCCATTGTGATGTATCTTATGTATTTGTGCATCTTTGCAATGGATTGGTCACTCTATTTTGGAGTAGGCTCGGAGACGTAGCCAAGAGATCTGGTGAACTCCGTAATAAAATCGTGTCTCTAATGTGCTTGAATGATTTTCATTTTCATGTGGATGATTCTATGTTACACACTTATATTATGCTCATTTTCACTTGCACTAACGTCAGAAAAACGATCATATTGGTCCTGATTGTGTCGAGCAGGTTCGATGACTTTCTGGGCTCTCCCCCGGGATCAAATCACTAAGAGAATAACATGCACAACAATAAACACAAGAGACAAGAGACACAAATAATTTTCTTTGGGGAAACCATAAAGGAGAAAACCCCGCAACTTCCTCAGAGATAGAATGAGCACCAATGGCAACAGTAAAACCCAAAGACAGAAAAGATTATCTCCACAACTGTTCTCTCTATCACACTTGAGAGAGCTTCTCCTCTCTCACTCATGCGCCCCAATGAGTGAGTGTGTGTGTGATAAATAAAGAGGCTCACTCTCTATTTATATTCTTTCGTTCACTTAATTTCCACTCCAACATGTTGGCCCCACTTAACAATTACTTACCAGGGCCAACATCTCTATGAGAGTCTAATAACCCTAGTGCCCCATAATTGTGGGGACTTTGCCCTCCGATCAACAAGGAGGGTTAACCTTAACTCAATTGTGGGGACTATTTCCCCGACTTACAATGGAGGGTTAACCTCAATGACTTTACATGACTTGTTTACATTATTGAATCTCCCTATCAGAACATCAGGGCATGACATGACTCAATTACATTACAGATACTTCCCGGAATAAACATCGGGGTACAATACATAAGATATACAAGTGAATACATTCCGAAGTTACAAATACATCAACATCTCAAGTTTTATATCACTAGAAGAGAAAGCATCGGAAGTAGAAAGTACAAGTTCTTCCCTGTTTTTTCTTTTATCAGTTTCTATTCTATGCTTCATCTTTCCACATGCCATCATGTTGGATTCTACTTCTAATTCATCTTTAAACATGTCAGGAAGATTAGCTGATTTCTTCTCTCTCAATAATAAAGAAAAATCACTTTCAAACGCATCAACATAGTGGAGTTTCGCAGCGCCTACTAGAGCTTTGATATCATCAGGGATGAAGTTATATACTCTCATGAAACGGCTTCAAAATTCATGGATAGATTTAGAACCCCCTTTCTTGAGACTTTATATTGAGACAGTACTTATAATGGACTCTTATTATCATCCCACCTTTCTAAGAATGCATCTTGTAATGCTTGGAATGTAATAATGGATCTAGAAAGGAATTCCCTAAACCATTTCTTGGCTTCTCCAAACAAGCTTTGTGCAAACAATATCATCTTAACATCTTCATAATCAACTTATTCCAGATTAATGAAGTCATCAAACCTATCCACATGTTTTCTGGCTGAGAAATTACCCTCCCCTTCATATAAGGTGATTCTTTGGGCATAATTCAGAGGGAGCTCATGTAATGTAGTAGGCAAGGCCAAAGGGGCAAATCTGGTCGCCATTGGTCTAGGTGGATTTGGAACTACAGGAGGAGCTTGGAAGGCTACAAGGTTTTGAACAACCGGTGGGATATAAGGCTGAAATATTTGAAAAGTAGGGTTTCTTGCACTGGTTTTCTCAGAGTTTTGAAGGCTCTGCCAAAGAGAGTCAATCAGATAGGACGCTAACCTACTAGGATTTAATTCCATGTTCTTCAAGTCAGATTCCGATTTAGATTTTAAAAGTGACCTTTCAAAATTAGTTTCCCACACAGAATCTTGAATGCTACGAAATTCTTGAGTAGATGAATTTTGAAATTGAGAAATATCTAGTTGACCTTTTCCTTTATTTCAAAGCAATTTATTGGGGTTATCCACACCTTGTAATATTTCAGCATTAGGATTACCTCGTGTATGCGACCGCCTGGAAGCTAGGATGGATTCTGCAATTCGCTCAGAACCAATGTAGAGTCGCCAGGGAAAATGTACAAACTTATTCAACGATGGAAATCTTTTTTTGCACACAGAAACCCTTTCTTCTTAGAATCTTTGTCGTTTCTCCCAGGGATGATTTTCACTTTCGTGTCCCCGACAACTATGCCAGTTTGTTAGCACACAGAATCCCACCCAAGGTTGTGGAAGGTGAACCCTGAGGTAAAAATATAACCATTTTAGAAGAGGGATTTGTATTTTCCATTTCCAAAGAGGGATCACTCACAAATATATAACAAGGCCATATACAAACATGAAATGAAATTCATATATTGTTGTGGTTGAAACAAGGTAAGGGTACATTGGGCTATGGAGTCACAATTATCAAGAAACATAGAGCAATTTGCATGGGAAATGTATGCAAATGAAAGATAATACTTCGGTTACGGTAAATATTTTTTTGGTCTGGTGGAAAGGAAGAAAATATGACAGTCCATTAACACAGAGCACCAACTAGATGAATTCTGCAGTAACTTTGGTAGAAACAATTTGTGAATATCTGAAACGATAGACATAGCATAACCAAGTATGAATTCTGATAACTATCACACACTTGTCTCAGATATGAAATAAAACATAATGGAAATATTAACAAGAAGAACATGCACATAAAGAAGAGAAAATCATAGATTGTAACTGGGAAATATACATGAATTTTTGCATTAAAAAACCAGCATTTGGCTCTACAACTTTTATTAAAGACAGATCTCAAAAGTACATAACACAAAAGTCTCACATATTTCATCCCTTTCTTCCTCTGTTGAGGGAATACTTATAGTGTGTTGGACCCCTGCGACCAACCTCGAAACAAGGTCAAAATTAGTTACAAATTTCAAAACAAAATTCCAACAAATTCTAACGTGGCACATTTGCCACGATTTTCATAAAACAGAAAATATGGGGGTAATGCGTATGTTGGATTTAAAACAATAATGCATATTCAGGATCCTGGCTCCCTTTATCATCCTACAGTTGTCCCTTTGATCGTCACCACGCTCAGGCGTATCTTCATTGGTGCAACTTGTATTTACTTTTCCCATAATTTTCAACAGTCTTTCATTGATTAGCATTTGGAAGATACAGACTGATCATCTCCTCAGCCAATACCCTGAGCTCCATGTTTTCTGGTAATTTGGCACATGTGGCTTTAAAGTCAAACAACATTTCAAAGTCTCCAGCTAATTTGTCAATCACAGTTTTACCCAACAAGGATTGTTGCTGCATATCATCATATTGTCTGTAATCTAGTTTGCAATTGATCAATCTGCCACTATACTCCTTATGAGACAACATTCCTCCTTTCTCTTTCCAAAAGAAAGGAATCCCTCTTTTGAATAAAGGATTAAAAAGTTGAATGAATTCCTTAATCTGATTATGCATAACATCAATTTTTGCTTGAATTGTTTCTAAATGATGATATTTATTCACCACTCTTCTTTCCCATGTGATAACCAAAACTCTATCCTGGATATTTGATTTCCTGATTTCTTCTTCTGTCAAATTGTTCAAAAAATTGATTGCATTATTAAATGTGTCCATTGGATTTTTTTTAAGACCTGCTTTACCATCAGGACATTTTGTTTAGCTTCTAGTGTGACAACCTCTTTGTTCGGAATAAAATCCAAATAGGGACTGAGCTTGGTTACTTCTGCTGGCAGTACATCCCAGATAAGATGCTTTGCTCCTTGTAAGGCTGACTATCCTGAAACTTGTTTTTCCAATTTGTTACTCTTTTATACCAGCTCCTTACACTTATATTCCAGTTTCTTTCTTTCTTGTTCTCTCTTTTCAACTATGTCTTCCATGTTTTTATTTTGGTTCTTCAAACCAGCGATTTCTAAAGCTTTTAGACTTACCTAAGACATATCATGGGAAAGAGAATCTATACTAGATTGTACAGAAGATGAAATAACTTGCACTTGATGCTCGTTATCCTTTTCCTTTAGTTCCTTTAGCTCCTTTTCCAATTCTGCTTGTTTTGTTTCAAAACCCTTTTTCTATTTAGCCCAAAGTCCTGCATCTCTCTCCCATTGTTTTTCCTTATCTTCAAATTTCAACAACCTTGCCTTATAATCAATCAGTTCAGTATTCAAAGCTTCTTTTTCTTTTTCAAATTCTATCAGCTTAGAGGTTTGTATGAGCTGAGTAGATGGGATATTCAGTGTCCTTTTTAACAATTGAATTGCATTTTCTTTTTCTTTTAACAACTTCTTTCTAGCATCTCCCTTATCATCTTGACTACCATCCACCAATAATTCCACTTGAATTTTTTTATCTGTGTTTGTTGGGCCTTATTCTCCACCTTCTCCTTTCTGAGCAAATCTTCAACTCTTTTTTTCTAGATTGTAAATTTGATACCTGCAAGGTTGTTCGTAACAAATCAGTATAAATAATATCACATGTTTCTCTCTGTAAATGGATCCTTTCAGTAGTAGGAATCTTCTTCAAATTCATCCTCAATTCAGCCACTTTATTTCCTATAGTCACTGCCAAATTTATTGTGTCTTTAGCCTGATCCCTAAACGTCATTAGGGATACATCTTGACTAGACGATTTTCTCACTTCATTATACAACTTAAATTTTTCATCAAAAGTATTTTCACCCACATCTTTATATCTGTTTAACAATTCAGTTTTGGATTTGTACTTATATGTAGTTCCTTCTGGAATGTTATCAAATGTGTATTCCTAATGTTATCACTCTAGGAAACTCCTTTAGGTTGTAGCTCGAGGATGCCTGGTAACTTGAAATGTTTTTAGGGTTTTCTGATATTGATTAAGTCAGGTGACCTATATAACCTCCCACTCTCAAGACATGCATGAAGCTCACTCAATCACAAGGATTTTAGTTACAACTTGTTCATTAGTTTGACAATAAGGTGCAGGGATGGATAACTCATCAAGCTGGCATACTTACATACAAAACATATGCATATAAATGGATAAATCCTAACAAGGATGGTACTTATAAATCAAATCACATTAACTCACCAATAGGATGACAGCTATTAGCTATTAATCAACTTGAAATCACCTAAATGCACATTTAGGCATAAGTACAGTAAAGCTGAAGATGATGGCTGAACAACTCATAACAAAAGAGCTTATAATTAGAATAAAAAAGATGAGACGCTTGACAATAGAATAGGCTTACAAATCCCTGAAGTTGAACCTTTATTATAAAATCAATCATGGGCTTTATAGCCTTATACAAAAATGATAGATCCTGAAAATCCAATCTATTTACACAAAAAATACTTGAAAGTGATAGTTTTCTCAGATTAGGGCTTCAAACCCTTGCTAAATATTTGTCTATCTATTGTGAATATCTAGTTCACTGAGAAAAATTTTAATAACTGAAATGATTGCTGATAATCACCACTGCTGGTTCAGTGTGAAATTGCCGCCAACAGCCAGTGTCTCAGTGCTTAACTGAAGTGACCTTTCTTGTTTAATCCGCCATATTTTTCTACCTTGCTGCCGCGGTCACTGATCGAAAGCTATTTCTTCTAGCACATCAACACCCTAAACCAGAACGCTGCCACTGTTTCGGAGGTTAAACGAACTAGTTTTATCGCTATTGGAAGTCATTTGTCAAAGGAATCGGGGCATTACTCCTCTACGCCGCCGATGGAAAGTCTTGTTATTCGTCAATGCGTGTAACTGTTATGCTGCTGCTATTTCGGAGGTGAAACGAACTAGTTTTATCGCTATTGGAATGATTTTCTATTGATTGATCAGAAGCCTTATCTGTTGCCTTATCGACACTGCGAAGCTGCTTGGTTCTAAACTCACCGATCCGTAGCCCTTAGTTCTTCCGATCGTTGATGAGTTTCTATTGTCGCAGAACCCACAGTCGGTCTGTCTCCCGTTGTTGCGGCTCCTTAGTGGACTATCTTGCCAATCTATAGTCCTTAGTTCTTCTGATCACCGATGATTTTCTATTGATTGATCGGAACACGTAGTCAGTCTGTCTCCCACCGTTGCAGCTCCTTAGTGGACTATTTTGCCGTCGATTAGTGTTTTCAAGTTCCGACGCATAGTCCTTAGTTCTTCTGATCGCCAATGATTTTCTAGTGTGGTGGAACCCGTAGTCAATCTGTCTTCCACCGTTGCGGTTCCTTAGTGAACTATTGTGCCGACGGTTTAGTGTTTTCAAGTTCCAACATGTAGTCCTTAGTTCTTCTGATCATCAATGATTTTCTATTGTGGCGGAACCCGTAGTTATTTTGTTTCCCACCATTGTGGCTCCTTAGTGAACTACCTTGCTGATGGTTTATGTTTTCAAGATCTGACGCCTTATTAAGTAGTTGTTCTGATTTCCGATACGTGACTTTGATGGCATTTTAGTGCTTTATACCACTGACACTGCGGAAATGTTTAGCTTTACTTCACTGATCCGTAGTCCTTAGTTCTTTTGATCGCTGAATTTTTCATCTGATTGCGGAAGCCGTAGTATGTATGTCTGTCAGTGGCTAATGAGATGTTTTGATCCTCACCCAAGCCACCAAAGCTACAACTTTGTGAAATTTTCATAAAAAATAGAGGCTTTCAAACTATTAGTGATATTCATATCCCTCATTGCATGAATTAAATTCTTCATACTATCAAAATAAATTATTTTGGGAGATAACATCTGGCTCCTACTTGGGGATGGGAACCTCCCAGTGAGGTCCCAAGAACCCCAGACCAAAATGCCTTTCCTGAAAAAGAATAATTAAAGCTATATTCTAGTGTTCCATTGGGCATGGAGTCATTTACCTTCTATAACTTATCCATTGCACCCTGCCTGTAGCCCACTTTGCTTATTCATGAAAACAACTGAAAATGACCTAGCTGCTCATATTAAGAGCTTATTTTCCTATCTACTCCTACTCCTAATTCTAATCAGTAGATCCTTCTTATCATGTGACATCATGCTTCCAATGAAGCCAGGTCAAAATATGATCTACTGAACTTATCCCTGATCTTGACCCAAAAAATAAATGAAACCCTAGCATGCAACAATGTAGTTTTGAAGGGTGACGGAAGAAGCCATCATCTAACAAAAATATTTTGATATCTACGCTGCTTATAAGTTCCAGATAGTCAGCAACAGGGTCATAAAAACCAACAGGAAATACCTTTTTATGCTGCTGATCTTTTCCTTCACTAATGTCAATGTTGAAGGTGGACTGCTCAACCTTTGTTTGATAAAATTGCAAGCTCAACAGTTGATCTGAATCTTTCTGCTCCCCTTCACATAATCTGAATTCATCATGATGATAGGTTGGCTTATCATAGCTAACAATTTCCTCTTCCACAATAATATCTTTGTAGGATATACCAAAACTAAAAAGATCTGTATTGGACTTTTGAGCAGCAGATTCATAACAAGCATCTATCACAACATTCACACCTTTTTTATCATCTCTCTATTGAAAAGAAGAACTAGATGAATTTTGCGTAAACAATAAGTCTTCACAAATTTTAACCTCTTCTTCCTCATCACTGTGTTTGTTGAATATAGGAGTATCAAGATAAGATCCTAATGACATAGATGAAGGCTCTTGTATGGGAGTATTAGCAATAGAATTTTGAAACAGATCTGGAAAAATGTTACCTAGTTCCTTGTCATGATTTGAAGCAACATGTTCATAAAGAAAAGGAAGATCTTCCTGATGTTCTAGTTGAAGATTAGATAGTCCCTGGAAATCTTGTTCCTCTCAGGGTTACTGCAACTTTCCTTGATTTGAAAATATGGAAACTATGAGCTAGCCTGACTGATTTCAATGATCATTTGACCAGCAGAAAGCTGATCATTTCCATGTGTAGTTAAAGAAATCAATTCCTCAGATTCACTACAATCGGATTTAATGGTGGTAGGAAAACCTTCAACTCCTTTATAATTCATTTCTAGTTTATGTTTATGGGAAAGTACCTCATTGTGAAGATCATAAGAGAGATGAGGTAGCTCATGAGGGAGATATTCTTCTTTATTTACCTTTTCATCCTAAGAATGCAACTTGTATTCTTCACAACAATTATCAAATGCAAACTCATCTAAATAGTACCTTTTACAGTGCTCAGTGAATGCTCGGTGAAAATATTTCAATGATGAAATGCTGGAAGGAGGTAAAGAAAAATACCACTGACGTGCATCACCATATAATGAATACATGAACATATTCATGCTGCTGATCTAATATATCCATGCATTCGTGAAACTTGAGGAGGTGTAAAAAATCTCCTCCTTGAAGACAGGTAAAAAATCTCCCCATTCAGACATATCAGGTACTGGATGTGGGAAACCAGGAACAGAAGAGAAGTCAAGAGGTGCGAACCTCTGAGCCAAAAGAGCAGCAAATGCTTTTGACATCTTAATATTGTGGAGTTGCCACTGAATTCCTCTTTCATGGAGTTTCCAGGAATGAGATATTCACAAGCAACCGTGCTTGAAGATGCTCAGACCCTAAACTTTTCTGATGCATTTAAAAATTCCTAATGTAGCTTTTTGTACAATACTGCTGGTCTATCTTAGTAAAGCCCTAGGTTTCCTCAAAATTTCTTTTGGATATGAAATCAGTGTTGCTGGTGGCCCCTTTGGGTTTTCTCTGGTAACTAGTCTTCTTGAAGCCACCTTATATCAATGGAGTCGCCAAATAGATGATTACAACCATAATAATGTCTGAGCTTTGTCTATCATCAAAGCATGTATCTATGTCGTCTCCCAAGGAAGCTGAGCTTCAATCTCCTCTCCCCGGCAATAGCGCCAGTTGTTTATCACTCCAGGAAACTCCTCTAGGTTGTAGCTCGAGGATTCCTGGTAACTTAAAATGTTTTTAGGGTTTTCTGATATGGATCAAGTCAGGTGACCTATATAACCTCCCACTCTGAAGACATGCATGAATCTCACTCAATCACAAGGATTTTAGTTACAACTTGTTCAGTAGTTTGACAATAGGGTGCAGAGATGGAGGACTCATCAAGCTCACAGACTTACATACAAAATAGATGCATATAATTGTCTAAATCCTGACAAGGATGGTACTTATAAATCAAATCACATTAACTCACCAATAGGATGACAGCTATTAGCTCTTAATCAACTTGAAAATCACCTAAATGCACATTCAGGCATAAGTACAATAAAGATAAAGATGATGGCTGAACAACTCATAACAAAAGAGATTATAATTAGAATAAACAAGATGAGACACTTGACAATAGAATATGCTTACAAATCCCTGAAGTCGAACCTTTAGTATAAAATCAATCATGGGCTTTATAGCCTTCTACAAAAATGGCAGATCCTGAAAATCCGATCTGTTTACACAAAAAATACTTGAAAGTGAGTTTTCTCAAATTAGGGCTTCAAACCCTTGCTAACTATTTGTCTATCTATTGTGAAGTTCTAGTTCACTAAGCGAACTTTTAGAAACTAAAGTGGTCGCTGATAATCACCACTGCTGGTTCAGTGTGAAATTGCCACCAACAGCCAGTGTCTTGGTGTTTAACTGAAGTGACTTTCTTGTTTAATCCACCATATTTTTCTACCTTGCCGCTGCGGTCGCTGATCGAAAGCTCTATATTCTAGCACATTGGTGCCCTAGACTGGAACGCTACCGCTGTTTCGGAGGAGAAACGAACTAGTTTTATCGCTATCGAAAGTCATTTGTCAAAGGAATCAAGGAATTAGTCCTCTACACTGTCGATGGAAAGTCTTATTATTCATTGATGCACGTAACTGTTATGCCGTTGCTATTTCAGAGGTGAAATGAACTAGTTTTATCGCTATCAAAATGATTTTATATTGATTGATCGGAAGCCTTGTCCATTGCCTTACCGACACTGCGGAGCTACTTGGTTCTAAACTCGTCGATCCGTAGCCCTTAGTTCTTTCGATCGTCAATGAATTTCTATTGTCGCGGACCCGCAGTCGGTCTGTCTCCCGCCATTGCGGCTCCTTAGTGGACTATCTTGCCGATCTGTAGTCCTTAGTTCTTCTGATCGTCGATGATTTTCTATTGATTGATCAGAACCTATAGTCAGTCTGTCTCCCATAGTTGCATCTCCTTAGTGGACTATTGTGCTGACGATTAGTGTTTTCAAGTTCTGATGCATAGTCCTTAGTTCTTCCGATCGTCGATGATTTTCTATTGTGGCGAAACCCATAGTCTGTCTGTCTTCCACCGTTGCGGCTCCTTAGTGAACTATTGTGCTGACGGTTTAGTGTTTTCAAGTTCCGACGTGTAGTCCTTAGTTCTTTCGATCGCCAATGATTTTCTATTGTGGCGGAACCCATAGTTAGTTTGTTTCTAGTTGTTGCAGCTCCTTAGTGAACTATCTTGCCGGCAGTTTATGTTTTCAAGCCTTGACGCCTTATTAAGTAGTGGTTCCGATTTTTGATACATGACTTTGGTGGAATTTTAGTGCTTTATACCACCGACACTGCGGAAACTTTTAGCTTTACTTCGTCGATCCATAGTCCTTAGTTCTTTCGATCGCCGAAGTTTTCATCTGATCGTGGAAGCCGCAGCCTGTATGTATGTCGGTGGCTAATGAGATGTTTTGATCCTCGCCCAAGACACCGAAGCTACAAATTTGTGAAATTTTCATCAAAAACAGAGGCTTTCAAATTGTTAGTGATATTCATATCCCTCATTGCATGAATTAAATTCTTCATACTATCGAAATAAATTATTTTGGGAGATAACACCTAGATTTCAAAGGATGGGCCTTTGAGCTTCACAAGTTTCTTTCTTCCTTTAGTCTTTGCAACCTATACAAGTTTTCATGGATTTTCAATATTTTGTTTCTTGGGTGTTATGGAAGTGTCTTCCTCATCTACATCCATGGATTCTGAGCAATCTCTCTTATTCACCTTTTCAGAAAAACTAGCCAGTGGAGTGATATGAGTTGTTGCAGCAACAATACTAGAAATATCTTGTTGAGGAGGATAACTCCTTGGTGCAGATGAAAGTGAATGCTCTTACATATCCTCACCATTATTAATATCCTTGGGATAATCCATCCAATTGTTGCCTCAGAAAGTCTTGCCACCTCAGAATGCTCAAATGGTTTATTTTTATTTGCTTGTCTCCTATCTGAGATGACATGCTAAAGGTCATAATTAACTGTATCTTCCATTGAAAATATCATTTCTTTGAGCATTGTTTCGATCATTGATAGTACTAATTTATTTTTTATGGTAAGAGGACCAACTGTCCATGGAAATTTGATTTCTGAAGGCTTATTATACCTCAGGGAATTCTCATCTTTAACTATTAGCCTTTGTGTAATCAATTCTAATGCAAACACCCTCACTATCAAAAATGCTGGCAAGACATAGGGTTGGTGAGAAAACCCATATACCCTGATCACAGTATTATGCTTAGAAAGGAACCAATCTCCTACTCTTCTTTCAAGTGATAACTGCAATAATTCTTTCATTTCGGGGAGTACTCTAGGTAAAGTTTCTTGAAAGAAAACATTATATACTGGTGCCATAAGAAAATTCATAAACTTACAATAATATTTACTCATTTCATCTATTATAAACATCTCTGGAAGCTCCAAATTATCTTCATTGAATGTTAAAAACATCCTAAGCAGAAAATATTGGAATCTGAAAGTTTTTTTCCTGTGGAAGTTTATTAGCTGAGAATAGATGTTCTCACCTAAAAACTAATCAAATTTAAGACATGATGATTGCATGGACTGACTCAATTGCTCAGACCCTACTTGACCAGTACTAAGGGTGAACATTAGACTCAACAAGGGTTCTATGATTTACTTATTCGTATCCATCTTGTTAGCACCCAGAATTACACCCAAGGTTGTGGAGAGTGAATCCCAATGTAACAACAAAACCACTTAGGAAAGGAGAGTTGGATTCTTCCTTTTCAAAGAGATATCTCTCACAAGATATTTATCAAGGCCATATTTAAAGATAAAACAAATTCAGGTTGAGTTCATGGTTGAAACAAGGAAAACACAATTAGTCTATATTGGAGTCACAAATTATAGATGAGTTACAGAACAATTTGTAGGTGAATATCCACAAAGGAAAGGTAGCACCCGGTTACAATCAAATAGTTGTTTATATGGTGATAAAGAGAAAATAAGAATAATCCATCAACATAGAGCATCTAAGGATGAATTCTTCATCAATTTTGGAGGGAAATATTTTGGTGGATACCTGAAAACAATAGCCAGAGCATACAAGATGAATTATGAACTATTATACACTTATTCCAGGAATGAAGAACACATAATGACAAGATTAACAAGAAGACATCTACATAGGAAAGAAAGTAACATACTGTAACTACAAATCCCACAGGAATCTCTGCAACAACAACAAGTATTTGGATCTACAAATTTTATTAGAAAATGATCTCAGTAAAGCATAACATAGAATTCTTACGTTTTCCAACCCTGTTTCCCTCTATGGAGGGCATATTTATAGTTTCCTAAGCTCCCAAGACCAACCTTGACACAGAGTTAGAAACAGTTTTTGCATGAAAACGAAATTCATAACAAAATGATGATCTGGAAAATCCACAATGATCATGAAACCAAACAGAAAACATGCATTGGAGCATGCATGGTGAATCAGTTGAGGAGTTTTGACAGCAGGGATGTTGAAAACAACTGGTTCGAGTGTTTCTTCCATGTCCTGCAACGCTTTTCCTCCTTCTCTGTAATTTTCCTATGAAAATAATTTTGGACGGTAGATATTCTCTTGAGATTCATTCTACACCATTGATCTATAGTCCGCAGAATCCAAAAGACAGGCTGAAGGTCTTTCCAAAGTTCAATTTTTCATTTTCCCATATGTGCACCATCTTTTTCGCCCCTTTGTTTTCCACACCGTCGATCTGCATTGAATCTCTTTTCAATCGTTGATCTGAGGTCCATGAAAAACCCAAAATCCCTTCAAAATCCTGTATTTTTCGGCTTCCGACCTTAAAATTTACCTTTACCTTTGGGATGAATCTAGACCGTTGATATGGATTTGGATGGTTTCTGGACCATAGATCTGGTGGATATCAAAAATTAGGACTTCAGTTTTTTAAGACCAAAACCTTTGTCTTTTCAGTTTCTAGTATCCACCCTTCTTCTTTCTTTCTACACCGTTGATCTGCATGAAAGATTTTTTGACCGTAGATTTGGCAGATATTAGAAATCGAAACTTCAACTTTTCACACCCAAATATTTAGACTTTCCACTTTTCGATCCTGGATAGTGGAAATAAGAAATTGGGACTTCAGCTTTCCGATCTTGGATAGCGGAAATCAGAAATCGGGACTTTAGCTTTCTGGGACCGAACTTGTCTTTTCCCAATTCCAACTTTTACTCCCGCGCTTTCCTTGTACGGAAATTATTTTTGGCCTTTTGATATTTTCCACGGTGCATCTAGACCATCCATCTCCTGTCAACAATTTTTCCTAAGGGCAGATTTCCTCATTCATGAACATTTCAAGTTCAAAAATCATAATTCCTTCAATTTTTTTTCATTCTTACTTTGGAAATCCCCCTTCCAACACCTGCAAAACTTTATCAATGATCTTAAGGGTTATATGATATGAAAATTTATAATTGTATTTCTCTTTTTGATGGCAAAACCCTTCACTAAATAGTTAGCCCATAAACGGTGCTAACAAAACCCTAAAAAATGACTTGTCAAGGTTATCAAAGACTGTGTTTCTTCATTAAACAAGTTATAATCAATGGGAAAAGGGTGATTTAACAACTGACTATCAGGTTTTGAATAAGTTTTGAAGAAATTTTCTTTTCGTTCAACTGAGGATTCTCGGAAAAAATGGAGTAGGATTTCTTCTTTGTATTCTTTAGACACTTGGGTAAAATCAGCAGGGATTAGCAAAGTATTTCGGATGACAAGGGAATTTACTGGACAAAAAATATTAGACCTATATGCATCCATAATTACACTGTCAGAAGGAGAGTAATTACTGGTGCACCACTCAATGAACTCTGGACAATTTGGGGTTTGTTCAATAGACAAAAAAAAAAGAAATATGAATTGAATACTCCATGAGTATCAATTCCTTGATCTTTGAGAATTTTTAATTTGTTTTTTGCAGTTTCTACATTATCATTTAGCAGGATAGTGTCGAAGATTTCAGAATCTTTATCCTTAAGGGTTTCTTCAACATTATGATACTCGAGATTCTGAACTTCTAAATCTTCCATTTCAGCCATGAAATACAAGTTCAACGAAGAAATAAACCTACTATGTCAGCCGACATACGGTTCGAAATTTTGTCCACGATGGCGCCTTCCATACTGTCTGAATTCTCGTTTTCCAATGATCCAAAAAAAGAAAATAGTTTGAATCCACGTGCTTGCCTTCATATTATTTTATTCTCTATATTGTCAGTGCATCTTTTTCTCTTAAACGCAATCTCACCCATAAATATGTTGTTCTTCAATTTGAGCCCTTGATTCTTGACTGTTGGTTAACCATACCATCTGACTCCCACTTATTTCACCTTTCAATCTCCTCCTTTGATTTGAAAAATCCCCAAATATGAACCATCCATTTGTGGCTTCCAAACCCTCACCAAAATTATTCTTCCTTATTCTTTGAAATAGCGGAATCACTGTCAACCATTAATCTAGACTATACCTCATATGGGTTGTCGAAAGGTAGGACCATTTTAATATTTCGCTAGATTCAAGACTATATTCCTTTGTGCGCCTTCAATTTATGAAATCGACTTGAATCGTTGATTTACACCAATCTTTCATATTAACCATTGAAAGGTGTGGTCTTTACCCAATTTCGCCAATTCTTATTATGACTTTCTTCGCGCAACTCTAATTTGCGGAATTGATCTCAGCCATCGATCAAGAGCCACCTTTAATCTCTGTCGTTTAAGTTACAGAAGTAAATTTCTCCGCACATGTTCAATCAACGAAATCATTCTCCACCATAGATTCATCTCCGACTTGATATCCACCATTGAAACATGCAGTCTATTTAACCCATTATGCATATTTGAAAGGTAATTTTCCACGAGCACTTTAGATCAGCAGAATTCATCTCCACCATTGATTTAAACCAACTTTGATCTAGACCATTGGGACATGCAGGTGTTTAACTAATTTCGAAAATACAAGCAGTACTTTTAGTCGTGCAACTTAGATTGGTGGGATGGACCTACACCATTGATATAAACTATTTGTTGATCCCCATCATTGGAAACTATGGGGTATACCAAGTTACACATATTGGGAAATTTAGTTAACTCATGCACGTGTTGCCGTCTTCTGTACCATCGATCCTTGCACGATTCATTTTTAGCTGTTGATATGAGATCAAACTGTGGAGGGTAGAAATCGGAAAGCGAAAACTCTACATTTTACAACCAAATCCTTACATTTTCGGTTTCCTCCTTTCTCACTCTTTTCTGGACCATTGATCTTTATGGACGTGCTCTAAGCTGTCGAACTGGTAGATTGCAGAAATCAGAAGTTCAACTTCTTATACCCAAAAACTTTGGGTTTCCATTTTCTTCCCTTTGCACCTTTTTGCGTCGTTGATCTTAGGCGGGAACGTTTCAAGCCGTCGGATCTCGGATTGCGGAGGGCGGAAGTCGGGATTTACCATTTTTCACCAAGACGTTTTATTCTTTCCCACACTTCTACTCCCAATTTTCCTTGAGCGGAAATGAATTTCAGCCCTTGATCTCCTGTGCTACGCATCTGGGTCGCCCGTTTCTTGTCAGCATTTAGCTAAGGGAGGATTTCTTCGTTTACATGTATTTTAAAGTCAAAGCTCATAATTTCTTTAAGTATTTGGCATTCTTAACCTAGAAATGTGTCTTCAAACACATGCAGATCCTCCTCAACAACCATTGAGGTTATATAATATGAAAATTTCACAAACCTTATTCCTCACGTTTTTTATACCTCTCCAACTACTTAGCACAGAAACTGCTAACACAGTTCATCCACTTTGTTCATTTCAATTTGTTGGAGGTTTCGAAACTGGAAAAATAGAAAATGAAGTGCACCAAAAATGACTCATATCTGAAAAACCTGGTAGGATGGAAATTCAAAAGTTGCTAATGGATAGGAACCATAATGTACTTGGCATAATCATACTTCACTATAGGGGTATTGTATGTGGGAAAAATCATTTCCATAAATCCCACGTCAGCCTCATGAATATACTACGCACCCATGCCTATACATTTGAAATTGTAATTTCAAATAATGCTTCCCACTGCATATAAACTCAACAACACATACACTATTTACAGATACAACCTTTTTGACCATTCAATCAAATAGGATAAAAATAAATGCATAACAACCTCACATTTGAAAACCATTTTTTTTACTTTGTATCTCATTTCAATAGTGCACTTCATTATTGTGAATTTGGATTCTTATCTTTTGCATATTTTTACAAACTAGTCCACACATATGCATCTCTGCAACAATCTAAATTAAAGTTGAAATCAACATCTCTTGTAGTCAAAACACCAATGTCTTGGTTGCATAAACAGTTTCTTCTTATAACAAAGTAGAATAACTTTAAACCTTGCTTTTGTCAATATCATCCTGGATCGAAGATGTGTAATTCTTTAATCCACACAAATGTCATGTCACTCGAAGATACACTTTCCCTATATAAATTTTTGACAACAGTTCTTGCTTATAGCAAAATAGAACAACTGCAAAAATTTTAGTTTCTAATACCATCTTTGATTCTTCCACGCCATAGCATAGCATAATATTACTCATTAACATTGAAATGTTATCTCATAAACACATCGAGATTCATACATCTTAACAACTTCAAGAAACTTAACTCATATTTTTTATAATATCAAAATTCCATGCTAGGTTTAAGCAATGGATTCACCCACATTTGACCATATTGCAACTTACCCACTATAAAATGGAACAAAATAGAATAGCCCTTTCAATTTACCAACTGTCCCAGAAAGAAACATGCATTCAACAATTGCCAATGTTATCTCACTTAGAACCGGGAATGCATCAAGAGTGCATAATGTTCAAAGTTATATGTTATGTAATCTACCCATATGTTGCAGTGCCTCTACTAACTAAGTATCAATGCAAACAACAAATCGGTCTATGCATTTATTGTTGTGCAATTATTCTAAGATACCAAAGTTTGGTTTATCAAAACATTTTGCTCGAAATCAAACCCATGTCAACTCAACATTGCTTCAAACTAGTTAGGAACATTTAAAACAAATATTGCATATGTACTTTATGGTTCTGCCATGTTTTATTCATAGTGTTGTATTTGAAATATAAGCAATGTTTGTTGTTGGGCCATTTACAACTTCAGTTAAACTATTACCTTCTAGCATCAACATTTGTTTTCTTGTGATCAACATTTGTTTTCTTGTGATCAACATTTGTTTTATTATGATTTACATTTTCAGTTAAGTTGTTTTCTTAGTCCTTTTTACTTGTGCAATAGTCTAGATTCCATGACCAACATTTAGTATTCTACATACAACACAACAATTTAAACCACGTGCTTCCTGATTTAATTTTATTTCATTTACTTTTATGCATTTAGATTTGTTGTATGACAAGAATTGTTGTTTACAATTTTGCAGGAATTATTGCTCTTCCTATTTTGCTTGTTTCTTTGACAACAATCTCCATGGAATGTGTAGGAACAAATCCTTTCAAAAACTACTACAATGACATTCAATTCACCATCAATAGAAACCTTGTTAAGTGGAATTTTTGCATAGGAAAAATACAATCTTGTTTTTCTACTATAAAAGTACATCTAGAAACTGATACTTTGTAACAACGCATTGTTTTTAAGTTCAAGCTAGCTTCCATCTATGGTATATTTTGTTTTTTTGCTTTCTTGACAGTCTATACTACTTAAAGAGCTCTTGCTTGTATGTACTTCATAGCCTCATGGCTAATTTGAAACTTTTCCATTAATATTTCCATAACATATATATGTATAACTAATAACATATACAAATAAAATAGAACTTTGTCATGGTATCAATGCTCTCATACAATGCTTGTAGAAAAACAACTTCATTTTTAGCTTATTTAATAATATGCTCCTTCAATTTTTCCTCAGTGCACTTTGCAACTTTACTAATGAAACCTCTTACGAGAAATAGATAGTGGAGAATGTGTTACTCTTTCATCGGTAATTGCAATAATTTTCTAGGCACTTGCATGCTCCTCATCTTATATCATGATATAATTGAGATTATATCATTTTATTCTATTATGTTTTAGTCGGTAACTCATTGACATAGTTAATGTATATATACATTCTCTCTGTTGTATCGAATTTGTCATGGCATCCCTATCACTGCTAGATTTCCAAATTTTCACTTTCAATATCTTAGAAGAAATTTGAAACTTATGAATGGCTGCATTATCTACTAAAATATTTATTTCACATAACACTGAAGTCAACATCTCTTATATAGTTTTTATCCCATTCCTTCTCAATAGATTGGCAATGTGGAACAAAATACCATCTAAGGGATATTGTGATAAGTTCAATACAATTTTAGAAGTAAGCTGTGTTTTTTATGCTCAAATTTCACTTATGTTCATAATGGATATTTATTTTACTATAGGTTAGATAACAACATTAAACTGCCTCCCAACTATATGGCCTAAAGAAAAAGCTTTCCACTCTTTGAAGATGGAAACATTTTTATCTGATTCCAAACTATTGATTAAAATAAAATTCAATGTTTCTGCTAGTCATTCTTTGAAGCAATGAAATCTTGTACTTACAAGAAAACTGTTTGTGCAATAATATTAGGATTAATGTGCATTTTTTTCTAACCGACAAACTTTGTGCTTTTGCAATAATTCAAAATCTCAACAACAGTGTAATTCATACTTGCAGCTACAATTTCAATCTTTAAGATTATCATTTACCATGACAACTTTATTCAAAAGCAATATATATATTTTTTGTTAACATGTCATAGTAATCATACCATGTTCATATATAGACTTGTTGGGAATAATTCTTATTTTTTTTTGGAGATTGGTATATGCAGGTCACCTTATATCATTCATATATTATTTCTTTCTAAAATATGAAACCCTTTAGACACAATATTTTCCTAATTGCACAAGCCTATCTACATATGCGATTTCCAAAGAACTATTATCTTCTCGGTATTCCTCCCACATCATTACCTCTCTCACAATAACATGTGTCAATGTTTGGGACATTGCCACCACATTGATGTAAGTTATTTTTCTTGATTATATGTCATTGTGAAGGGAAACTTTATTATTATTGTTGTTCATGGCACTTTCTTATAATTATTCACCAGCATTACAATTTTATGTATACTTTGTAGTAAAAGGCACATTTCCACTAACAAGAATCTTTGATCTTTCTAGGTCTTATCATCTTTGGCTTGTGGTAGTTATTATAGGATGTTTCTTGTAGGGTGTCCTATATCCTATTTAAACAAATATATTTAACATCTCATCAAAGAAAATATAACTTAAATGTTACCAAATATTTCATTGTGATGGCATACCATATTAAGTCATATGTTGACAACATAAAGTTATAATGTGGTTCAAAGTTGGTAGTAAAAGACACATTTCTACTAACAATAATCTGCGATCTTTCTAGGTCTTACTATATTTGCCTTATTTTGATTGACAAACTTTGAGAGCACTTGCTGCAGTGACCCAACTAAATAATCTAAAATAAATGTTGCTTATGTGTTACCTTTAATAAATTGTTGACTGACTAGCAAAATATGAATGGAGTATGATTATTGTTATGAACATGATATTGATTGACTAGCACATGCGAATGATTATAATGATTATTGCATTATGTTGAATGAATCAGAAATGTGGAAAAATGAAGTGGTTGAATACCTATGTTATGAATTAAATGAACAAGTCATTTTTGTAAATTTGAACAGATAATGCTTAATGAATGACAACGAATGAAATTAAATATTATATGATGATATTTTTGAGCAATGCTACTAATATGCACTCTGGGTGTGTGTGAAGTGGTAGGTAAGACGTTTTACTGACTTACTCACAAAGGGAAAAAAAACGGGGTTGTAGAGGACGAGAAAACACACATGGGGGTACAACGACATATTGTTGACTCCCAATAGTAATCCATGCATGAGTGGAAATCCATTCCATATTTGCTCGGGTGGCATGATGCCATACTTGTGAGACCATAATAACTTGGTCACATACCAGGTTCTTGAGGGGCGCCTAGTAAGGACGATCTTACTCATCAACACCATTAGTCTCACATAGAGTGTAGAGGATTGGTTTGTGATAACGATTACTACACCACTACATGAACTCCCCATACAACAAAAAGATGAAATTATTGTTGAAAGGGCTCGTAGATGGTACCTAGACAATCACAAGAAAATAACTTATGTAAATATTTTGCATTGGACATATAGTTATGCATTAATTTTTTTTGTGCATAAAATGATTTATTGTAATTAAATAAATGAGAAATATTTAGATATGGAGCAAATATGGATTGTGGTACATTATAGAGTTAACTCCATTTGCACCCACTAATTTAGGGATTAGACTCCTAGCATAAGGGAACATCTAGGAGAAAATTGTGGGATATGCATGCACTCATGTGATAACGACACATGGTTGGGTGAATAATAATAATGAGAAATTGCATAAAAAGAGTATTTTTGCATGGAGCAACGTGTGTCACTATTTAAACAAGGGGCAAAGAAGGAAAACATATATCTTGGCTCCCTAATGCTTGATGAATGTTGTAATGACATTTGAGTTCTGAAGTGTGGACTATGTGAGTTTGGTTTGAAAGTATTCTGATGAGGGGGAGCTCATTTCTGAACCTTTGGTAGTGTGTGTGCTCTAGGAACGCTATTGATTAGGGAACTGGAAGGAAAAAAATTACTTCTAGTGTTGTAGGGAGGTTAACTGAGGGGTCAGTCGGTAATTTGACAAGATTGCGAGACTAAATTGCAGCGACAACAGTCACCGCTAGTAACAGGTTCATTGTTATTTAAGTTTTTATATTTAAATATGTAGAAAATAAAGTATTGTGGTTATGCAAATTGAATGAACTATAAAAACTTCATTTAGTTTCATTTCATAGTGACTATACATAAATCGTGATTTAAGTTTCATATTTTAATTTACCTTATGCCAAAACATGCAAATAGTTTTAGCTAGGGCTAGGAGGGTGACTACACATGGAATGAGAGAGCCTGGTTCAAAAACTACGACCTCATGGATCATTGTTTCTTTTCCTCATTATAGTTTACCTAGGAGATTCTTAAAAGTATTTTGTGTTTTGTTATAGATTTGGCTTAAGTTTTTGCTACTCGCTTAAGATTATAGATTTGTCTTTATGATATGAAAGAAATTGCTACATGTTTAGCTCTCAGCATGTTGTTTGATTTTGAAAGGGTGGGTATTGTATACCACCATGTTGTTTCATTTTAACATGGTGTGTACTGTATACCTCTATCTCTTTCATATTCTATCCATTCGAAAGAATCGAACTCGTAACCAATGGTGTGTGAATAATTTATCACAACCAACAGATTCATGAAAAACAATTACAGCTTCCTACACCAAGTTTATTTGTTTAGCATCTTAAATTGAGTGTATCACCATCATAGAGACCCACCCTTTGGGAAACATTTTGTGAAATCCACACCATAGCGTTGAAAAACTATATTGTGAAGAGTGTGCTATAGATTGTGACCCTGGACAACTTGATTAACCTGTAACTCATGTAATTATAAATAACTTTTGTGAGGGATGTATATCTATAGAAACTCTTACTTAAACTTAACGTGATATATTTGGGGATAACTGCCATAAAAACCCTAAACCATACTTTACGGATTGTAGATGGCTTCAACCTATGTTACCAGAAACGGGGAATGAGGAACGGAATGAGAAACAAGAACAGAACGAGAAACGGAGTTTCCAGGTTTCACAATTAAGAAACAAGGAGAGAGAGAAAAAATAACATCCCATAAAAAGATAAATTCTAAAATGTTAAATAATTTGTTAGTATAAATTTCTATGTATAGTGGCCTATTATTCAACTTTAAATTTTTTTACAAAACCAATAAAATTAATTCCCACCTGAATTTCCTTCTCATAGATGTCAACTAATTGTAACTACATTTTTTTCTTATTAAAATAAATTAAGAATAAAATCAAAATTTGTTGATGATAAGTAAATAAATAAATCAATAGCCTTTTGGTATATCATGATTTTACAAGTATTTTTGTAATGCCTAGCCATAGCCTACTCATAAACAAAGTTTAAATTTATAAAATTAAAACTACTGAAAGCTTATGAAATTAGAACTACTAAAACAAAACATTGCAGGTAGATTGAAAATATCATTACAGTTGGAGCACTATTTTAACCATCAATTTTTGTTGTTAAATCGATAAACAAAAGCACTCCAATTAGATTGAAAATCTCATCACAATTGCAGTTGGAGAAAATTTCACTGAAACTGTCTTAAATTTTGTTGTTAAACCAAGAAACGAGCAAAAACGGAAGTCGTTTTGTCAAAAATGTATTTGAGGCTTGAAAAACGGGAAACGCCCAAAAAAAATGCCATTTTTTGTCGCGTTCCCATTTCTGAGCCGTTTTTTTTTTATGGAAACACCTGTTGACGTCCTGTTTGGTAACAATGGCTTCAATAGTAGTCTAACCCACTGTTGAAGGTAGAGAATACAAGAAGAAAAATGTAACAATAATAATAAGAAAACACAAAAACTGAAAATGTAATAATATAAAAAATATGAGCTCAAAATTTTATTAAGAAAAAAACTCCAAATATACATTATACAATTCTAATTTAACACCTATGGATCTGTCTGAAGATTCTATTCAGGCTTGGTTGCGGGATCCTAATTACCACTGATTATAAACTTGTATGAATTCTCGTTAGAGAAGAATCATCCCTAACATTTAGCGTAGTTATGGGTTCGGTTGTCTACAACTTTTAAATGAATGAAATCGCCAATTGTCACTTTTTGGAACTGAGTCGACTAAAGATCTTTTATATTATACTCAATCTGTCTACCTCACTCACTCACTCACTCTAACAGCAGCGGCTGATAAATTCTCTGCACGGTTGCCTCAGCCTCAGCCTCATCTCTAGCCACGTACGTGTTGGTGTTGGCTTTCAGATCAAATGGCGCCTTAAGGAGTCTAAGTCTCTTTACTCGTCGACCAATGGCTAAATGACGCGAAGTGATGTCTTTGGTTTACTAAATCATCTAGTCTCTGTATTTCACTAATCCTTTCCCTATCCCTCTTTCGATCCAATACATTATGGCAGAAACTGAACGCCCGACGCGATGTAGTCCTGCTCGACACTAAGTGAAGGTATTGGAAATTTTGTATTATTTAACATCGATTCTGGAAGATATTTGTTTACCCCAAGCAAAATTATCTAGAATTAAGTATTAATGGTTAAAGAAGGTTGTTAACAACTAACATGGCCATCAGTGAAAGTTCTTTATGAAATTTTAGAAGATAAAAGTTTCTAACAATCTAGAATGGTTTCTGCTAGATTGAGAAAGTTCCCTACAAGTTTTCAAATTTTCTAAAATCCAGTAACAATTTTTATATTACATAAAAACAAAAATTATATTATTTAACATCAATTCTAGAAGATATATGTTTACCTAAGTAAAATTATCTAGAATTAAGTAACTGTAATGGTCGTCCTTTCCACACTCGAGTTTTAATACCACAACATAATTATCTTGATCTATGATGAAGAAAGTTTGGATCATGTGGTGCAATCCATATTTTGGATATGTTTCCTAAGTAACTTTATAAAAGGGATGACATACATTTGAGTAAAGGAACCTATTCAAACAAAAAACGAATGGATTTAAAGTAAAGTTGGCATCTAAAATAAAAGTGTTAATAAAATGATTAAAAACTAGTATACCCCCAAAACGGGGGAAGTGAAACACTGAGACGAAGTTGTATATGTTGTAGAAGGAGAAAAAAGTTGTGTTATAGAGAAATTTGTGACATAATAATCAAAACATAAACAATTTTCCCATAATATAAATATGTACATCAACTATGAATTATTAAAAGTATGTTGAATTATTTTTTGTAGCCAAGAAGAGATAGAGTATGTAGGTGATTTTCTTCTTCTTTTCGAAGTGAGACATAGGAAGTGTCGTTTATCTTTGCATATCGTTCGAAGGAGAATTCTGGTGCAATTCACATTCCTTGTAATGTTGTAGTTCGAGACATTGTTGTGAAGGTCAAGCCTTGACGTTCAGTGTTACCACTGTCGATGGTTGATCTTGTTAATGTCAACCCTTGGGATTTATGGATAGTTAATGCCCAAGACATTTTGAGGGGAACTTGTTTTCTATTATTTCGTTGTACAAGTGGAATAGGTATGTGCTTTGGGTTGGATTGGTCCTATGGAAGCCCAATGTAATTATCAAATTCCGCGACACCATATGTTGGTAATTAAGGAGGGTTAGATCCAGGTCTGTACACAATTTGGATGACCACTCCGAGAACACCATTTACTATTCCTGATTGAACCCAAAGATTACAAGTTAGCATTACTCTTTGGCCTACACATAATAGTATTTCTTGGTCAAGTTGGTGATCGTCTTCATGTTTTGCATCTGAACGCTTGGTGAAATATGCGATAGACCTTGCGATTGGCATTGCTAATGATTGCAGCATGTATTTATTGTGATTTTTTGCAAGGATGTTTGTTGCAAAATGATGGATTGCTGTATCAAATTTTGAACATTCCTTTGCTGATAAGAATGTATTGGTCCTAGATTGGAGGAGGTTCCAATCTTCCAATGTTGGTGTAGCATTGTGCATGTTTGTCAGGAGCTCATAGAATCGTTGTTGAGTGCCATCATTCCTTGCTTGTCGAAATAATGTTTCTAGGATGATGACAGTTCTAAATTCAATCCATAAACGATTTCCCAAATTTGCTCCCGCATATAAAATTTTGTCCATGACAGGTGGAAGTTGACCTAAATCACCGACAAGAATTACTGATCGATTGTTGAATGAGTGATTATCTTTTTATAGGAAGCATCCATGCAAGCGGCTGTCAATTTGTACAAACAATTTAGTCCCTATGAAGCTCATCTCATCAATGAGAATGTATTGAATATGTTTCATTTCTTCTTGCAACAATGATAGTGCTTGTCCATGCAAAGGTTGCATATTCTTGATAGGAATTCAAAGCCCTGTGTGCATAGTGGTAGCATGTATGTTAAATGCTGCAACTCCAGTTGGTGCAAGTAACAATAGTGGGTGTGACCAACGAGTGCTTGAGAATATAATGTTTTCTTAATGGTGTTAATAAGGTAGGATTTACCTGTTCCTGCAGTTCCTTGAATGATCATCCGTAATGGTTCTTTAGTTCCTTATTGTTTTTAATGTTGCAAGATTATGTCCAACACCATCTATTGCATGGGGGATAATGTGTTTGATGTAGTAGACTGGTAAGCTATATCCATTCCTTCTATTATAGTTGATATAGTTTGATGCAGATTCAATTATGGTTTTCGATACTTCTGGATGACTCCATATATGGTTGACATCAGATTCTCGAAGGCCGAGCATGTCAATATCATTTATATGAATGTCACCTCTAGGCATTGATCTTGATAGTGTTTTCCATTCATTCATTTCATTGTCAGGGTGGATATTGGTATCTTCATCTTCAGATGTTGTTTCATCGGAAGTGGGTGGAGGAATGTGATCGACATGCCATGCATGATAGGTATTACCTATGGCTTCCCTATTTCTGAAAATAGTTGTCTTTGTAAGTCCTATATATTCGTTGAATGAACGAAAGGGCTTATATAAAAGAAATTCACTCCAAAAGAAGTCAACATATGAGTCATAATATTCATATGGAATTGAAGGGAACCGTGGCCATATATGGACAATTGCAATGATAGTTCTTTTCTTCCATTTTTCATTCTTGCGTGCTTTATTGTATGACCATTGTTGAGCAAGGTTGATCAAGGAGAAATGTTCCAGAGCTAGAGGTTGTTGTAAGTAGGAATCTATGAAGATGGACCTAGATAAGCAATGAATTGAGTCAGTAGATACACGACAAAATATTTGATGACCAACGTTTAGCTGCTTGATGAAGGTTCTACTACATGTAACAAGTGGTAATTTTTACAACATATGGCAAGTTTCTTGAGCACTGATGTATCAATCAACTATTACTTTTGAGAGTAAACGTTGATAGGCATATGATGTTGGATCCTTGGGACACATTGCAGTTGCAATTCTAGTGAGCATATGATGTTAGGTTTCTAATTTTCCTTATGCTTTGGAAGCATACTTTTCTATGTATTTCAAGACAGCATAACGTGAGAGCATTGGTTGGCAAACCACATTTGCTCACCATGTCTGAAGTATATTTGTGTTGTGAATGTTTAATCGATCATAATTCTGTGTTGGATGGTATGTTTTTTGTCCCTTTTCATCAATTTGTAGTGATGACTCATTTTGTACCTTCCAAGGACATTTATATCTACATTCAAGTATATTTCCTTTTTGCGTAGACATGAATTTTCACTGCACTTTGTATGTCTTTGAAATCGATTTAGGAGTTGTTCATAGTCCTGAAGTGGATTGGATGAAAGTATAGCTTTTGTGTCTAGCAAACATGGGTCCTCTTCAATGGATTTATACATATGAATGTTTGTTTCATGATTTTCTCTAGGATTACAAGCTGTAACATATTTATCGAAGAAACTCTTTGCTTTATTGACTTGATCCTCATCTTTCCAATCTAATGTTTCCATGTTCGAAGCACCATCAAGCCACAAGAATCCATGTATATGTGTAGATCCACGATGTTTCCATTCATATCTGTAAAAGAAAAAGTATATGGTGAGTGTAAATGAACAATATGTACATGTTTTGAAGAGAGAGTAAGAAATATGATATAATGCATACCCGTACTAGTAATATGTTGCGTGCATTTGTTTTTGAAAAATCTCCTCATGGAAGATTCAAAATCTTTTATGCATGTATGTGGCTACAGTGTGAGGCCTGTCAATGATGTTGCGATTACGCCATTGTTGACAAGATGCTGGGTTTGAAGGAATATTTTCTTGCATAACTACGTGCAAGTCTAGTCATTTTGTGTCTGTTTCACCGAGTGCGAAGAATAATGTAGGACATTGAAATTAAGTGACCATACTTAATAGTTCACTTCTGCGTTGTGTCCAAAATGGTCTAGTGCCATGTAGGTGTGCTCCAAACCTCATGACATGGTCTAGGAGATTATCTGTAGGAATTTGTTATAGATGTGTACGTGGTTCTTCAATTGTTGTCGGTGTGTTATGTTCTTGAATTTACTTGATAAATAAATTAGATCTTGTTTGAATCCTGTGGTGCTTAATCAAATTATACAAGTGGTATCTGAATCAAGGATGACTACCAAATCGGTTGTCATGGTATCTCATTAAATGTACTACATAGGTATCAAGTGAAATGTTCTTGATACATGCTTGGCAAGGCAATGCATCTCCATTTGGGAAAAGGGTTGGAAATTCTATATCGAATAGACCCTCTGTGTTGTACTCATTAATTGGTGATGACCCAATATCTGTCCAATCAATTGTAGTAGGCAGAGACGTGGATGTAGTATGAATGAAATCTTTTATTTTTTCCATCTCTTGATGTGTATTGGGAAATATGGAGTAAAATGTAGATGTTGCTTCTGATGGCTGAGTAGCAATGCGGTTTTATAGATCAGGAATAGATGAATCCATAAGAGCAGATATATCAATTTCTGTAGATACAAAATGTAGTTTGGAGGATACATCATTGCATGCCTCTGGAAGTGATGAAATTGAAGCATGGTCAAGTTGGACATCACTATAGTATTTATCATTTTGTATTTTATATAGCAATGCATTGAAAACATGTGATTTTATCACATAACAATCATAACATTTACCTATTTTTCGTGCCTCTTCACTATCAAGATATCAATTTCTGAAAGTTTTCTTGGTAGGCAATTTAAAATTTGAACAATTTTCTGGGGGGAAACTAATAGTGTGACCACTATACTTCTATTGATCACCTCGAGCATGTATGACTTGTAGAATTGGGCTGATACGAGCAATGACCATTTATTCAACTTGAGTAAGTATGGAGAGTATGGTAGGTTGGGTTCTAGGGTCCATATTATTCCATTTGGAAAAACGATGGCTAATGGTTTCTTTGTGGCATCGATTACAAATCAGTCCATTAAGAGATGGATGAGTAGAGATACCCGGATATGATTCCATACAAGTACTACATGTGTGGATGATAGACAAGGAATCAATCCGTTTTCGGAAAGATTGGGTAGCATGTGTGTGGCCTTGATGTTCAGGATTACCTTTTGTTTGTCCTTTTCCTTTCTGTTCAACATATTTTTTTCTACGTTTATCATTTTGTTGGACCTTAGATTCAGTCCATATATCTCTTCTCCTCTTGTTGATTTTTGTGGCATGGATTGTGCGTCGCTCATACTCTATATATGGTATGTTTGCTAGACCTATTGGAATGTGTTGTTTAAATGTAGTAGGTAATGTTGTTGAGGCTGAGATTCTTTCAGATGTGGTGTATGTTGGTATTGTTTGAAGCATGTGGGCAAGATCTTGAGGATGAAAATTATTCGGCATGAATTTTGTTATGCTATTTAAAGTTACCTGCAAGGAAAAATGTGAATGCTTTGTTAGCAATTTTTTATCTCAGTTTATGTTGCATATGATTTGAACAAAACAAAAATTGAATATTCTAATATGATTTAATAGAAAATGGGAATGGCAAAAATAATTTATTATATTAAACATAGTGAGCAAGAAACATTTTGTTTTTTGGAATTGTTGCAGTAAGACAGTGCTTAATTATCCAAACACTATTTCAAGGTTTTGCATGCATTATTTTGGATTTTTTATGCAATCCATTTTGTCACATGCAATTACAATGTTTTTGATTTGTTTCTCATTGGCAAATTATTCTTCATGTAATGCTAGTTTGAATAGGTAAGTATTGAAGATTAATTTTGCAAATATGTTTGTGGTCTCTTCAGTCTTTCCTTCATAGCCATATTCATAGAGTTGTAAATCGGGTACACCAATAATTTGATCTGCAACATCCTAGAATGCAGTTACCTTAACTTTATCTGTATCATCTTCAATGTTGAACTGGAAAATGTACCTGTATTTAGATTCATAAACTTGTTGGTTGCACCTTCGGCAATGCCAAATACCATCTTCAATAGGTGTTAGTTTTTTTTGCACTGTCGGTCCTTAAAATATAGTTGACATGCAACATACCAACAATTGTCTATATCCATAGAAGAAATGGTCGCTTTTACTAAAATATATGCAGGTTCTGGACCTGTACCTATATCTTCATTTTTAATGGCAGACAATTTATTTTGTATGGAATGATGTCCTCCTGGAGCACCATGAACAGACAATGAGTGGCATTGAATGGTTGTTTGTGGTATTTCAAACCAAGTTCGTAGATATTTAGTTTCTTTGATGTCAGGATTGATGAAAATTTGGGATGAGAATGTTGTAGTTATTGATATTTTATTGAAGTTTGTTACTTTTCCATCCTTAATCGCAATGATCGGAAAACTATTTATTATGCTATGGTGTTTTAGATTATGTTTTTTGAACATGACACCCCATAATGTAACTTCAATAGTGTAAGATGACATGTCCTTCAGTTGAAGGTTTCTCTTATGCATATTGGCTCCATTTTTCCTCATGATAGTTTGTAAAGGACTTATGGATGTAGCTACTCCAATGATATCTACTACTGAGTTGTTGATTAAAGTTGGTAGTTCATTAATAGGAGTGAATGCGAAATTATGTTTTGGTATGGATATTTCATCCTCTAAGAAAGGTTATATGGTTGAGTTATTGCCTAGACTTATTTCCCAATCATTTTTTAAGTGATTGAATTCTTTCTTTGCAGGCTTAATGGATCCTTTTGAAATTATGTAAAATTTTCCAGCGTCTATGCAAGGATGGAAGTTGATTGCTTGGATGTTGAAGCATGTGATGCAGATATCACTATTTTCAATGTCAATAAAATCAAAGCTAAAAACATGTCATGGTCCCCTAGAATTTTTGAAGTTACGAAGGTCGGTTTTTGAGAGTACCCTAACTTTTAATGTCCATTCTCACATGTATGGGTGCAATGCGTTAATAGGAGTTATTTCCAGGGTGTGTTTTGATGGAGTACATACATCTTTGTTTGGCAATGGATTATAAATAATGGTTGATTTCAAAGACTTCACTTGTACTTCATGGACTATAAGAATCCTACGACACATATACAATAAATTTATAGTTAGCACTGAGTTTATTATGAAAAAAGTGGATAATGTAAAATGGAAGTAATATGTGTACAAGTAGTTCCAACCAATGGTAGGTTCAAATCATACTTTGTATTTTGGACCTAGATTTGCAGTTGAACTTGTTGATTTCAACCAAAGATCCAATTTCAACTTGAGATGATGTGAATAATGAGTTGAGAGTTGACCCAAACAAGATTTGTATTGTACTTGCTGCAGACAAGTGTACAGAGTGACGATCTTCTGAAGTTAGGATGAAGTCCAATATTTGTAGAATAGTATTTTGAACAACCTCTCCATTATGGATATTTTTAATACAATTTGATGTTATCATTGGTGCCATAACTTGAAATTGGTTTTTTATGGAAAATGAACCCAAGAGAAATGGAAATCTGTTTGAAAAATAAAGATTTGTTTCAATGTGTTTTCATAATTTAATTATGAAAGTCATATAATAAGAAATGAAATGTTTGAGTATTAGAGTATGCATTCTAATGTGAAGAGCATAGGCATTGTGTGAGCATTTCATAACAAATAAAATTGAACTTAAAGTAAAAGTAATATCCTGCATTGAACATTGGTTATTTGTTGAAGACATTGAATCTTTAATATGTTAAAATAAGGTCAGAGAATAGATATATTTCTATACAAGTTGGAATGTAAATGTACTTACAATGTAGATAAGTAATTTGATGGAAAAGTATCTATGACGTTACTTGAGAAATAAAATTTTGACATGTAAGGTAACATTGGTTATTTGTTGAAAACATTGAATATTCAATATAACAAAATCATGTACATAGAGTACATATACTTGTATACAAGTAGGAATGTAAATCTATTTATAATGTAGATAACTGGATTTATTGAGAAGAATATATGTCTATCTCATGCTAGAAGTAGTTTCAAAATAGAACTTCTATTTTGTTTTTGGGGTCTTAATATTGCGATTGTTTTTTCTCTATTTTTATTCTCATGGATAGGCTTCTCAACATTAGGTTTCAAACCATTTTTAACTAATCGATGTTTTGGTTCATGTTGTAGTGCGTCATCTATGATATCATATATGATGTTGAATCCTTTGGAGAATGGACCTTTTGTCTTGAAACTTGAAATGAATATTGTTTGTGTATTTGAGACATTGAATTTGCTTGCAAGTTATTGTTTCAATTTTGGCCTTGAAAGATTAGTTGTTCCGGGATGGAAAACATGAATTTGAAATTGTCTTCTATGTAGGTGGAGATGATCCACAAGGTGTCGAATGAAAACTGTATGTCGTGTCTCTGGTTTGGCCATTGCTAATTTAGTTGACATGTGTATCTATAATAACATCACAAGAAGATAAACAACATGATAGGTTCATTTTCATAGTGCAAAAGCTAACATAAAAGAATGTTGCATAGAAAAACAGTGTAAATGTTTAACTTCTTTGTTATACTACTTTAAGTTACACCCATATTTAACATATGGGATTGGAACAAGTAAAATCTCCATTTATAGCTAGATTTTGTGGTAATAATAATGAAATTAGATGTATATATCTAAATAGTGTACATGTAATAAGTTCATTGAAGTTTTAAAAGAGCAAATAATTGTTTTGAATTTTATACTTCTATGTTATAGTATTGTATACTATTTTCATATTTAACGTATATGAGAGTCTTTTAGAATAATATAACATCGTAGTGTAAGGTGAAGAACAATTCAAAGATTTTATGTTAAATCAAATGCTAACATGACATAAAAACATACATGAATTAAACTTACATTCAAAAAGAAGTATGAAGTAAATTCATAAAACTAAAATAAAATAACATAACCATAAAAGATATAAGAAATAGATTGATACAACTATATGAAATTTAACACAAATAATATAAAAGATATAAGAAATAGATTAATAAGTAAGCATGATTAGTAATTTAATCTACTTCTTCCAAAATAATTATAAAGTTCAATAATCATATAAGTAAAGGAAACTTTCCACATGAGAAACAACTTGGTGTCAGAAAATATAACTAATATAAACACATATGAAGGAGAACTAATTTGTTGACAAAATGTTTTGGAAGATTTAGATATAATTATAATCAACAAATTTAAAATGCTAGTGCTACAATGTAAGGCTAGGCATACAATTATTGCTAGAATTGATGGCAGGTCCCTCGTTAGATGGGGTCGATGAAATGTCCATTGTCAACCTACCATACAACTTGGGATGTGTAAGGGGGGCTTCATGAATCCACACAACCCTTACTCCTGACGTAAGATAACATTTCTAACCCATCAAATTCTGAGTTTGAGTAGTATTGTCAAGTACTACTCAGTTATGTCTCCATCATTCTAATAATAAAACTACTTAAGCATGATCATAATTTAATCTACTTTTTTCAAAATAATTATAAAATTCAATAACATAAATAAAGTAAATTTTAATAAACTAAATTTAAGTTATAAACCATGTGTCCATACCTTTTTAAAAACAAATAACAAAAAATCTATATAAGTTTGTAAAGGTTTTCATGTAATTTAAAAATTAATATGTAAAAATATTTGCTTTTAAAAACTAATAATAAAAACAGAAAAAGGTTAAACATTTCCATGTATCTAATTTTTCCAAAATAATTATAAAATTCAATCACATAAGTAAAGGAAATTTTAAGAAACTAAATTTAAGCCATAGCCATGAATCCACACAACCCTTACTCTTGATGTAAGATAACCTTTCTAACCCATCAAATTCCGAGTTTGAGTAGTATTGTCAAGTAGTACTATGTTATGTCTCCATCAATCTAATAAGAAAACTATTTAAGCATGATCATAATTTAATATACTTTTTCCAAAAAATTATAAAATTCAAGCACATAAGTAAAGGAAACTTTAAGAAACTAAATTTGAGTTATAAACCATGTATCCTTTCCCGCCCATCAAAACAATAAAAGTTTAAAAGATATAATGACCATATATTGACCGTTTTTTTATTTTTTAATTGGTATTAGGTGAAGGTCGGGCCCGGGGTAAGTGTGAACTGTACATTAAAATATATTGTTAGGTTGATAGGCCTTAATATCTCATATTTTGGATTTTATTAAACCGATTTACATAAATGTAGCAAGTATACAATAGGGATTTAGTTCTTGTTATGTTTGAATACATCTTGATTAAAATTTAAATAAGCTTAATTAAATAATCAAGTAGAATAATTTATCAAACTTGAAATTTTTATACTTACCAATCTTTCAAAAATAACCAATAACCTATCCACAAGTTGAGTTGCTACGAAGTTTGTACTATGTAATACTTCTCTTAACTGTAATAAAATTAATTTACCCAAGTTGCCCAGTAAATAAAACTCAAAATAAAAGATATAAACACATATAACCTAAATAACAATAAAAATATTATATGAATGTAAATAAAACATCATTTTATTATTAAATTTAAAATTTAAAATAAATGCTATTCTATTTAAAATAATAATAATAACATAGCTACCCATTTTTGAATATTTGTGTGCAAGCGAATTCTATTTTTAATCACAAAACAAAATTTAAAAAACAAAAGTGAAAACATTCATATATTTAGACAAGAGCCACGAGGTGGCAATGCCATTGCAGTTGGCAATACCTATTGCTATATAAACTATAGAAATATGGTACATTGTTACAAATTTGTAGCAAAAAGGAAAATTATTTTGCCAAAAAATTTACTTAGCCATCGAATTGATTTCTCTTTTTTTTGACGAAACAAAGATAATTGCAAAAGATGCAAAATGTGTGCTAAGCATCCTTATTTATTCATGATCAAAGACCCAATTTATTGCATATTAAATATGGATACATCCACCTAAACTTGGAGAAGGGTGTAGCATACACGTAAACACGCAAATGACTTCATTGAAATAGGTAGAATAAATAACCTTCATGGTGACCACTCAACCAAAATCATAAAATAACTACAACAAATTAAAACATGCAGATGCAATATAGCCCTTCAAGCCATGCTTTTTCTTGAAACCTATATACATTAAATTATGAAGGAAAATTCCTATGAATTTCATTTAAATGGATTGGATTTCACTAATAACTATCATAATATAAACTAAATTTCTCAAAAATTAAATAAAAACATCTTCTATGCTAAGAAAAACTAAATAAAGAAATAAATCACCTACTTGTTGAAAAAATAACAAATATTTTCCAATACAATTGCATACTATGTAAACAAATACTTTGTAATTAATGAACGAATGAACCAAACTATATGTTAACATATAGTTGGTGTATAATGAGCCAAACTTTTAAAAATAAAATCCAACACCAAGTTTAAAGTTAAAATCATTATATTATAGAGTTAAAATCATTATAAAACTCTCACACTAAAGTTTTACGGAATTGAACTTAAATTTATATCTTTATACTTAAACTTTTACGCAAATTTGACCATTATTCCTTTAACTTAATTATTTATTTCGTGTCACTTGAAGACCCAATAATTTTGATAGCTTAAGTCAATTAGTTTTGCTTTGATGTCAGATCAAGACCCGTCAAACTTTTGGTAGCTAAAGTCGATTAATTTGGCTTTTCTTTTTATGAAACTTATGGTGGTGATTCATACAGATTTGAACACCTAATTTAATTTATTTGTTTAATTTTAATGGCCTAATCTATGGCCTATGCTCCACAGTTGGAAGACGGACTTTGGGCAAAGTTAGCTACTAATTTCATGGTAGAGAGTGAGTGTAATTAATAGATATTTTGTAAGGAAATATTTAATGCGTTTACTAAATACATAAACATGGTTAGAAGTGATGTATCATGATATCCAATATTGTATATTTATTTCCTCAATTCATTTAATACTGCCCCACTAAATACATATTAATCATAAAGACTATGTTTAAAAAAATAGAAACCAAAACGGAATTTTGCTGGAAAAACAATAATCGCATAGATTGACATTCAAAGTATGTTTTCGCTCACCAAAATGGATAAAATCATGTCTTAGTATTAATGAATATTAATGAAGAGAGAATATCCAAAAATCCCAAGAAAAGAATAATTCTTAATCATAGCGACCAGAGGCATATTTTAGGGTTAAGTGGGAGGGCAATGTAATTTCCGGAATGGAACGTGGACGCGCTTGGAGTGGTTGGAAAGGTTTTAATAATTATACTATTAATTCTTCACGGATCCCCAGCTGTTTTATTAATTAATGTTCAGGTTAGATGGATTTACGCTGGAAAGAGACTTAAAAATTGACAATTGTTTGTAGCTTTCATGTACTTTGTATAGATATTATATAGATGGTGAGAAATTTTTTGGTATTAAAATCGATATCGGTGTAAAAAATGTGTAGCAGGTAAGGCAGTGAAGGAAAAAAAAATATCACCCTAAACAAATGATATAAATGCTCCCTCTCACATTGAATCAATATCTCCATGTATATGGAAGTTGGCATCAACCTGACAATGATATGCTCTACAGGTTTGGATTCCAAGGTTTTCCTTTAAGCGCCTAGACTGAGGATAATTAAGTTTTGATCAATGCTAACTCAACATCACCTTATCGATGGTGAGGTGTCACCAGTTTCCAGTATGACGTTCTTAAAAGAAACATACGACAACCCTGTCAAACGTGTACTATGTTGAACCTCACCTCTACGAAAAGTTGTTCCTATGACAATGTTCAGCCTAGAAAAAATAAAAGAAGGAACTCTTTTCTAGACCGACCTGTGAATGTTGGAAAATGTAATTACTCGCATATCCGTACCTGACTCTAAGCCGACTCTGTCAGAGTCTGTATTAGTCAAGATCGTGTCTGTCAATCTGACAAGAAGGAAGAGTCCACGATTTGACAATGTAAACCAGTCGAATTTATTTCTGAAGCTAAGTTGTTAGGTAGATAGTTATTACAGTCTTTAATGGTGAGTTAGTCGACCCATGTAGAAGCAATATTCAGGTTGCCTATAAATAGAAGAAGAAAATTGTAATTTAGGTTAGAGAGTCAAGAGAGATTACAGACAATAGACACTAGAGGAACTCAGGGTGAGAAAAGAGAAGTCGAAGCTCAAGCTTCTGTGTAAGTGATTCAGTCGAAGAGCTGAAGCTCTGTAAAAGGACAAGTTTGGACCGACAAGTTTGTAATACTTTGTTATTTCCGCATAGTTAAATATATGAAATAGTTTATGGTTGAATGCATGATTATTTGGCCGCACATATTTCCAGATTTACTTGGGTAAATGTCTTTTACAATTACTGTTAAGTGAAAGATAAAAAAAAACCCATAAATTTCTCACCGCGTGAAAGTTCCAGGGTTTTACGGCACATTGGTCGACTCAAGTCTTCCTACATATTTGGGCATATGTTTTTACAAGTTATTTGGATTCGTTAATGTGTCTATTTTACTTCATCTTACTCACAAGTGAAAAGCATTTCTAATTTCTTAAGTCTTTAGACTAAGAAATGTACTCTGTAGATTTCCACCAAAGTGAACCGACAAGGTCGATTGTGTGAGCCGACTTGAGAGGTCGGTTGAGATAGCCGACTGAGTTCGTCGACTTGAGTGGTCGAAGAGGTCAACCGACTTGAGAATTTGAAGGGGTCAACCGACTTGAGTGGTCGGAGAGGTGATCCAACTTGAGAAGTCGAAGAAGTCAACCGACTTAGAAGTGACAAGTGATCGAGGTAAAATCAGTCGGTAGAACCGACAAGTAAGTCAAAGTAAATTTAGTCAAGTGGAAAGACCGACTAAAATTTATAAATGTGTCTAGTCAGGAGATAGACAAGTTTCACCCGACAAGTAAAAAGAAAAAGTGGTCGGCGTGAAAAGTGAAAATTAAATTTTAATATCGACTGAGCCCTAAACTCAAGTTTAGTTGGCTTGGTTTTGGCTAACTGGCATTAGAGCAAGGTTTATATCAGAGCAAGATTTAGGAAATAAATCTTATCTTAAAAGGTGGAAATTTAATTTTCTAAGGAAAGTTAATTAAAAATTAAAATGGCTTCCACTTCTGGTTCATTGCAAACTCCAATTTTTACAGGAAAGAATTATGAATATTGGTCTTTAACAATGAAGGCTTTATTCAGAGGTCAAGATGTCTGGGAGATAGTCCATCATGGTTATGCAGAACCAGCAGACATGACAACACATAACAATCTCACACAGGCTGAGAAATATGTCTTGAGAGAACAGAGGAAGACAGATGGAAAAGCTCTGTTTTTCATACATCAAGCTATGCATGAGAGCATACTCCCAAGAATAGCAGCAAAGACTAATACTAAGGAAGCATGGGATACATTGGAGACTGCCTATCAAGGTTTGGATAAGGTAAAGACATCCAAGCTACAGATTCTGAGAAGAGATTTTGAATCTTTGTCCATGAAAGATTCAGAGAATGTAGACACATTCTACACCAGAGTTGTTGGGTTGATAAACCAACTAAAATCTCATGGAGAAACCATAGTAGACCAAAGGGTTGTTGAAAAAATTCTCAGAAGTATTCCCCCAAGATTTGAAAACTTGGTTGTGACCTTAGAGGAACACACAGACATGATGACATTTACCATTAATGAGTTGCAAGCTTCACTCATCAATCATGAACACAGACTCGGCAGAACACAGACATCATTGGAAGGTGCATTTGTAGCATAGTCATCCATAAGCTGTGGTAGAGGAAGGGGGAGAAACGACTTCATAAGCAGAGGAAGAAGTTCTTTAAGAGGAGGACGAGGCAGAAGTCCTGCAAATGTCAGTGGCAGAGGAGATAATCAGAATCCCAGTTATCTAAGTGGCCAGAGGTTTGATAAATAAAAAATTCAGTGTCATTACTGTAAGAAATTTGGTCATTATGCATATGAATGCAAGAAGAAACAATATGACCAAGGAAGGAAAAGCCCAAGTCAGTCTACCAGCACCAACACTTCGACAAGCGCAATGTTAATGGCATTGACATCTCCACCTGAATGCAATGTTTTTCAAGAAAGTCCACATGACATATGGTACTTATATCCAGGCTGCAGCAACCACATGACTGGTATTTTAAATTTGTTTTCCATTCTAGACAATTCAGTTAAAACTAATGTTACACTTGGAAACAATGTCCAAGTTACTGTTTTAGGAAAAGGCAATGTTGATATTCTAACCAAACAGGGGGAGAGTAAGTATATCCCTGATATCTATCATGTCGAAGGTCTGAAACATAATTTGTTAAGCATTGGACAGTTGTTACAAAAAGGCTACAGAGTCTACATGGAAGATGAACATTGTGTGATCAAAGACAAGCGTCCAAGTGACCAGCTGATAGAAAAAGTGCCAATGACAAGCAACCGCTTGTTTCCATTGAGGATAGTTCCTGACATAAAAGGGAAAGCAAACTCAGGAGCTGCATTCAAGGCATAAAGTGAAGAAACAGTCGAGCTCCTCGACAAGAGAGAAAATTGCAGCGCTAATTTGCAAGCTGCATTTCAGACAGAAGTTCAGGATGAATCCTGGTTGTGGCATTTCAGATTTGGACATCTGAATTTTGGTGGGATGAAGCTACTGCACACAAAGAATATGGTGAAGGGATTACCATTGATTGACAGACCAGAGAGGGTTTGTAAAGGTTGCATTTTTGGCAAGCAGCACAGAGAGACATTTCCAGTCGGAAATAACTATAGAGCATGCACACCACTTGAAATTGTGCACTCTGACATCTGTGGTCCAATGCAGACATCATCCATTGATGGCTGCAAGTATTTTCTAACCTTTATTGATGAATACTCAAGAAAAACATGGATATATTTCTTGAAACATAAATCTAATGCATTTGGTTATTTTTAGCAATTCAAGGCACTCGTGGAGAACCAGAGTGGACATCGCATCAAGATCTTAAGGACCGACAGAGGAGGTGAATATGTTTCAAATTAATTTCTGAATTTTTGCAAGACCCATGGCATACAAAAACAATTCAATGCACGATATACACCTTAGCAGAATGGTATTGTCGAAAGAAAGAACAGAACCATCATGGAGATGGCTCGTAGCATGTTGGAAGCCAAGCATTTGCCAAATGAGTATTGGGGTAAAGCAGTCGCAATTAACGTTTACATTATGAACCGAGGTCCAACAAAGAGTGTGAAGAACAAAGTTCCCCAAGAAGCATGGACAGGTATGAATCATAGTGTTTCCCATTTAAAATTTTTTGGTTGTGTTGCATATGCTCATGTTCCAGATGAGCTGAGAAGAAATCTAGACAAGAAGGGACAAAAATCCACAGATAAGTGCATTATCAAGCATTCTTCTATTTCTTATTCAAGATTGCTCAAACAATGAATAAGGTCTCACGTTTACTTTCATGGACTCGTTAAAATTTTACAAGAAAAATATTTTAAAATAGAAAGGGAAGGGAAAGATCTCTGTTATTTGATGAAAATAAGGCATCAAGTCCAAATATTCCTTGAACAAAGCACTATTATTGAGTCTATTCCATTTAGGAGTTCTAGTTTTTCCCTTAAGATAAACCTAATCTTAGATTTTTACTCCTTTGTTTGGTTACTCTTCCAATCATATGGAGAATCTGTCAATATCTCCTAAATTTCATATTTTGTTATTAGTCCCTTTATGTCCAAAGCTACCTCAGTTACTCTTGTGTCGTGCTGACTGTTCAAGGATATCACCTGTGTTGGCCATTCTGTAATTTTCCTTGATTCCTCATGTTGACCATCCCTGGAATCAATATGTACTCAGTCCTATTTCATATAAATCCAGACTCCAAGTTTTCCTCATGTGAGATGATGGAGGATTCATCAATACCTTCCTTCTCAAGGCTCTCTTCCCATCGAGTTCAACTCATATTACTCTGGGAAGGAGACTTAGAGTTTTGGATAGTACCTTGAGATTTTTGGTTATTAGTATCAAATTCTCTCACCATCAAGTTATGATAATGCGTCGATGTCTCTTACTTTATATATTCCTCAAGTGTTCGGCTTCAATACCTCGTATTCACACTTGTAAGAATGTACTAGGTACCTTGGGTCTCATTTTCATTATTGGTGGGTTCCCTCACATTTGTTAATGATTTACCACATTGACCGGTACTAAAATAGTGTCCTCCATGTTCAAATTGAACTCCTTTATTCACATGGTTAGGATTCGTACCTTTTAGATGGTTTGGATGAAGACCTTGGGCTCACATTTTTCTATAGTCTGAGTTGTGCAAGACCCTAAAATTCGATGTGACATAAATCCACTATGAATATCCATCTTTCACATATTTGGTTGCAACCCACTTTGTGTCTCTTTCGTGTCCAATGTCCATGCTTCCTATTACACACTATGTATATGTATGAAACGGATCTGCATTGTATCAAGGATCATGTTCTATCCCCTCAAACATGGCCTCATATCAGGGATGATATTGTAAAATGACCTTTGTTTTATTTTAGGTACTTTATTGTGACTTTGAATCAATGATTCATGTGCTCCTATACTCTGTTAATTTATAATGTATTGCATCCATCATTTCCCCTTCTAACCTCATACATTAGGAGGCATATGCTATCCACCAAATCGAAACTTATTCATCCTTGATGATGATATGTTTTCGTTCACACAAAAGGATATTAAGGATGGAAGAGCCTAGATTTTCTATTGATGTTGACGGCATATATCACTCCTTGATATCTCCAGTCTATGTATTTTTTATATATTTGTCTTAGGACATAAACACTGGTGCATTTTTGACAACGTTTTTATACTATGAAACATAACTTCTCCGTCTGAGTACTGGCACTAAACATGTTCCTACAAAAATGGATATTATGGATAGAAGTATCCTGGAAACTATAGATGAAGAGAAACCTTAATGCACATTACTTCCTTCACCCTTTCCCATGTTTTTAAAGGATTTTTTCTTGCATTCACGACTTCTCTCATTCCAAGTCATGAATCATTCATGGGTATCACCATATGCAACCCACGAATAAATGATCAAATGTTGCATTCATGGGTTTCCTTTATAAGAGTCGTGATTCATTAGAGAGATTCCTATATATGCACCCATGAATACCTTAAGAAAAAATTTAAAAAAATAAAACATGATTAGTCGGGGACAGTTTGGATTGAAATCACAACTTCTCAAATCTCCCTAACCAACCTAGGCCTTGTAACTCCTCCTCATCAACAAGTATAAATAGATGGGAGGGGTAGAGGATAAGGAAAGGAAGTTAGAAGAGCAAGGTTATGCTGGAGGAATACATTGGAGAAAGGAGCAAGATAACTCAGTTCCTAGTCAGCAAAGAGGCTTGTCTCATACAGGGTTGTAATATTCCCTGCTACTTATGAATAAAGAGTGATTTTCTTCCATAATTTGTGTATATGTTCTTATTGTTATGAATTATGAAATATACTATTTTTTTTTATCTTTATATGCAATTATGATGTTTCATTTTTCCTTATATCGAAACTAAGATCTCCGTGGAAAGTTATCAATCTCTTTTGTAGGTGTTGAAGACCTAGAGCTTGAGGATCATTTGAGAAAATACTAAAGCTTGGACTAGCCTTCGATAGTAAGGTACATGTTATTGCTATCCTATTTCCTTCATAAATGTTTCTGTAATGTTGTATGTATGCAAGTCAAAACTTAGTAAGTTGGTGACCCTAGAACCCTATGTCATAAGGTAGAATCCCTGAACAACATAACTAGAGACTCTATTGGGGAGTCTGGCTTGCTGTGGGTCCCTTCCAATATAATTTTCAGTCTAGTTTCCGCTCTTCTTGATTCTATAGTGATATGCTTATATCTTGTTTTAGTCGTTCTTGTATTTTTCTTAGGATCCATGTTGATCGGAATATTTCACCTCCAGCGGACAGCAAGGTGTTCTGTTGGTCTGAATGGTTCAGATCTAGAACAAATAGATCACAGAGGTTGATAACTCTCCCTAGACGCTGTAGATATCTGGAATACAAGGATATGCTACAATATATATGGGATAGAAAATCAACTTGCATTAGAAATATCAAGAAGTTTACAACCAAGCCTTAGTGTTGACATGCATCTCCATGAAACCAGCTCTTCATCCCCAAAAGCTCTGACTCTAGCTCTCTATGCTCTCTCCAAATGATCTTGGGCCAAGAATCAATCCAACAGCATAACAATAACTTCAATGTGGCTATGCTACAATATATATGGGACAAAAAATCAACTTGCATTAGAAATATGAAGAAGTTTACAACCAAGCCTTAGTATTGACATGCATCTCCATGAAACCAGCTCTTCATCCCCAAAATCTCCAACTCTAGCTCTCTATGCTCTCTCCAAATGATATTGGGCCAAGAATCAATCCAACAGCATAACAATACCTTCAATGTTCTCCCCTCAACCATGGCTATGA
>LPNX010867789.1:261150-470349 GCA_001517045.1 Pseudotsuga menziesii
ACCAAGGGTAACAGGCGGTGGCACCGCTTGTGGACAACCGATGAAAAGCGGTGCGAGCAGGGGTATTGATCCTGGATAAAGGGGCATGAGCGGTGCTGGGAATTTGTGTGACAGACTGATAAAAAACCATTTAGTCTTCACTCCAGAAGATGGGATTCAGGGCAAGTAAGTATGTCAAAGGTCTTATCACATGATGGTGACAAGATTTTGGTATAACAATCCATGGTCTATTAAAATTTTCTTTTGAAAAATATTAGTACCATTTGCGGGTTGTTGTGTATATAGTCATGAATTGAAGGTTGTATTCACAGGTTGTTGTGTTGAAATTCATGATTCATTCAAGGGTTGTTGTGTATACAGTCGTGAATTGAAGGTTGTATTCACGGGTTGTTGTGTTGAAAGTCGTGATTCATTCATGGGATGTTATTATAACAGTCTCGGTTTCCTATAGAAGTTGTCTAGTTTAATAGGGTTTTCCATGTGTTGAGTACTTTGGCTTCTTTTACACCTGTAGGGTTTCTTTCTTGGCTTATGTTGTTATGTTATTTAGTGTAGTTCATTTATGCTTGTTGTAAAAGTTCTTATTGAGTAGGTTAGGTTTGAATTTTTGTGTGTGAGTTGTTTAGGTCTTTCCTTCTTAGCCTTATTGGTTCAAGTGCAAGTGTCTCTGTGAGTTGATAAATTCTGTCAGTCCTCTAGTACACTTGTCTGCATATGATCATTTTGGTAGTGGTCTAAATGTGTCACTTTTACCAATTTTTTTATCTACTTGTCTTTATAAGTTGGTAGTTCATCCCAAGTAGGGTTTTAGGTCATTTTTACAGTGCTTGTTAAAGGTTTTAATTTTAAATATCTAAACGTTCTTCCTTGCATTTATACATATTCAAATTAGTCTAGCTCACTTAGTTCCATTTAGTTGCATCAAATTTTGATTTTTTGAAAAGAAAAACAAACAAAGCATTGGCAGTTGCATAGTTATCCATAGATTAGGATCATCGCATTCTTTTTTTCCATTATTTTCAAAATATATATATATATATATATATATAAAGTCTTGTGTTTCAAAGTTGTTTAGAAATTTCATTTGTTTCAAAAAAAAAGAAAAAAAAAAAGGAAAAAACATTATTAATAGCATTTGTTTTTTAAATTTTTTACATCATCTTTGCTTTCAATGTTGAGTCAAAACATCATGAGTTTCACTTTCGCCACCTTGAGTAATATACGCCTTAAAAATAACACATAATTTAAAATTTATTAGCAACATTTTTCTTTTTTAGGTTCTACATTAACTATCTTAGGCTAGGGTCTTGGATTAGGGAAATTTTTAACTATCCAAGATCATTTAAACTCAGACTTAGTGGCCAATCATTAGGTAAAACCAAGTTTATAAGGGATCAACCAAAAAGTGCCTCTCACACAAGAATTAATCACGAGGTCATTTGAGGGCTTAGTTGTAGAGATACCCCTCCAACACTTTTTCCAAACATAAACTAGGATTTTTGTGCATAAGGGGGGTCTTTCAGTACAAATTTTTGGGCCCCATGAGGTGACGGTGTTGTTAGAATTTCAGGCTTAGATACCCTACCCATGCACACCAGTCAGACCTGTGACTATTCCGTTGGAATCTCATTGTAATTTTGATATCCCTAGTATCCAGACCTTAGGTTCTTACATGGGTGTCAGTGGAAGGCTATTTCCATTGCACCTAGGGTAGAATTGGTAGGTAACATGGGTTGACAATTTGGGAGGGTTTTTTGGTGATTCAAGTGCTTCCACCTAGAAAACTCATCACGAGACACCAAGTAACTACTATCCGATCTTCAATGTTTTGTTCTGGGCCCTAATGATCCCAGACATTCCATTAGAAGGTGTATCTATCTCCTGAATGTGTTTGTGATACTTAGGATTTTTTTTACTGTGCTATGTTGTTTGCTTGTGATCTCTCTTAACATTTAGGTGTGTGATCTAAATTTTTATTTTTGGAGGACCAACCTCCCCATAGGTTTAGAAGGTTTCAAAACCTTTCTCCACTTTCAACAATGGAACCTCCACTGCCACCTCAAAGGAGGAGACTAGAAACGAACGGTTGTTTTGAATCAACAGGTTTTAGTGAAGTTCCAGGTGAGCTGGAGGCTTAGATATAGTCAGACATACGCTTCATCAGTAGAGATAGAATATTTGCAAACTGACAAGTTTGCAAGAAATTATAATACACCTCTCACTGATTTAAGTGACCCTATGATAGTTCAAGTTCATCCTTTTAGTTCACCTGAGTTTGGTGTTACTTTGATTTTAGGTGTGTCTAGTTTAGGAGAAGGAAGGTCTACCCCCACTTCAGCCATGATAGCTAGAGGAGTCTCTCCTCCATTGGTGAGTACTCCAAGACCTAACGCACCTGTAGTGTCTTTGAACTTTTTAACTCCACTTTCTCCTAGTGCTCGAGTGGTTAGTCCCTCGGCAGCTTCGAACATTACTAGTCAGTCTGGTGGGGTGGTTACTGGGATACCCAGTGCACCTTTTACTTCTTCTCCCTTCCTGCAAAATAATCAGAGTGTCCTGAGTGGGTCCACTTCTTTTGTTCAATTATTTCTTTGGAATGGAGGAAACATATCTCCATCTGCACCTTACGTAGGTCCATCACCTACTTATGTTGGTTTTTCATCTGCAAACCAGAACCCCTTTACATGATTTAATTTCTAGACTTGTAGTCAAGTGTCGGTTGCTCCGTTTGGGAGCTTTCCTTTCTCACTATTCAGTGGGGTAATTCCAGCTCCTACTTTTGCAACTCTAGCTTCATCTAGAACTGGTCGAACAAATTACCACACACCATAGGTTAGTAATCCTTTAGCTTTTGGGTGGAACCATTTTCAAAACAATGCTACTACAGCACAACCGGTGGCTATGGGAAACCCCAGCCTCTCTTTTGGGACCCCTGGTTTAGGTACTTCCTCACCCTAGACTCCTGAACACCAAACTATGACTAGGACAAGAATTCGTGTTAACACCTGTGCTAAATTTTGAAGATTTTTACAAATACACCCATACGGATCCCTCTACCGAAGGATAAACTAGTAAAAATATGAGGGGTAGGGTAAAAAAACTTTCATGTCTTTTGACCTAGAGGTATGCAGAAGGGGGTTTGAAGTTGCTTGGGAGGTTTATTCCTAAGCCTAAATGCCAAAACAGTAAAAACTCCTTAGGCATGACCTTGTAAATGAGCTTAATATGAAAAATCCGATCAAGGATAGCTATTGGAAAGAATAGATGGTGGAGATCCAACCCGAAAAAGAGATCAAAGGGCCAAAAATCATTTCTTCCAAAGGAAAATCGAGAGTGGAATTGCAGAAGAGGTAAAAATATGGTTATGAAAAGTGGAATCATGACTTCTTCCTTCCATGATTTGCTAGATCAAACGGTCAACAAAACTCTCATGCATTTCAACGGTGTGTAAAGGCGCACAGGGAGGAATGCAGAAACCCAAAGTTTTCAGGTATAAAAGGTTGATCTGCTACCTTCTGCGATCCTCTAGATCCAACGGTTAGGAACGCTCCCGTGTAGATCAACAGCGCGGAAAGGCGAAAAGGGAGGAAAGTGGAAACCCAAAGTTTCTAGGTATAAAAATTTGATCTTCCACCTTCCGTGATTTTCCAAATCCAAGGGTTAGGAACGCTCCCGAGCAGATCAACGGTGCGAAAAGCCGCAAAGGGCGAAAAGAGGAAACCCAAAGTTTCCAGGTATAAAAGGTTGATATTCTGTCTTTCTATAGATCCAATGGTTAGGATCTCTCCTGCACAAATAAATGGTGCGGAAAGGCACAAAGGGTGTAAATAAGAAACCCAAAGTTTCCAGGAATAAAAGGTTGATCATTCACCTTTCGCAATACGCCAGATCCAACGGCCAAGAACACTCTCGTGTAGATCAACGGTGCAGAAAGGTGCAAAGGGAGGAAAGCAGAAACCCAAAATTTTCGAGTATAAAAGGTTGATATTCCACCTTCCACGATCCGATAGATCCAATAGTTAGGAAAGCACACGCGCAGATCAACGATGCAGAAAAGCACAAAGGGAAGAAAGGGGAAACCCAAAGTTTTTGGGTATAAAAGGTTGATATTCCCCCTTTTGTGATCCACTAGATCCAATGGTCACGAAAAATCCCATGCATATCAACAGTGCGAAAAGGCGCAAAGGACGGAAAGCAGAAACCCAAAGTTTTTGGGTATAAAAAGTTGATATTCCACCTTCCGCGATCTGCCAAATCCAATGGTTAGGAAAACTCTCGCACAAATCAATGGTGCGGAAAGGCGGAAGTTAGAAACATAAGAACTTTTGTGTAGAATGCAAATATCCTTCTTTCCTCTTTTCGATAGCATGTAACTTGATCTAAGATCAATGGTTCAAAGAGTGTCTGCCTAAGCTCGATGGTGCAGAAAAGGGAAACATGTGCACGAGTTAAGCAGACCTCACAATATGCGAGATTGGGTAAACCTTGTAGTTTTTAATGGTGGTTATAAAAGGTTGAATTAAATCAAAGATGAACATTCATTTCACTGATCTAACATGCATGTAGAAAAGAAATTTCAGATTTGGTGAAATGGCTTAAAGGTTTGCAGGTTTCAACGGCTGTGATTGATGGTGAGATAAGATCAACGAAGAAGAACAATTCTGCTAACACAACAAGCATGAGGAAATGAAATTTTGAAATACGTGGAATCGTTTAAAGGGGCTGTAGGTTTTGATGACTCAGATCAAGGTCGATCTAAATCCACGACCAAGAAAATTGCTGCTAGTTCAACATGCAAGGATGATTTAACTTTTGCAATCAGTGAAATTGGGTACGAGGTGCAGTTTTGGATTGCTCAGATCAAGGCTTAATCTAGATCCACGGTTGAGAGGAATTTTGCTGATCCAACTAGTGTAGAGAAAGTCATGGGGAAAATCTGTGAAATTTTATAGAGCACGCAAGTTTAGACACGTGCTTCCATATCCTTGTTTTGTCTAACAGATCAACGGTCCATGACGATTTCGTTGGTTAAATATGCAAAGAAGGAGAAAATTTGTTGCAGACCATCGAAGATGATTTGAGACATAGTTTTCATCCAGCAGACATGGTTTCTAGGTTTTTATTTTCCCATTTTTGTCCATCATGCGTGCCCCAGTATACTTTCCTATTTTGGTTTTGTGATCATGGAGAATCTACTAGATCATAAGTTTTTAGGATTTTATGTGTGTAGGATTAATTCCCAATTAGGGTAAATGAATTTGGCTCTATTTCGAGGTTGTTCTCGGGAGCCCGTTTACACTATAAATATACCCTCTAAAGAGGAAGAAAAGGGTTTGACCGACATTCATTTTTAAATCCTGTGTGCTTCGTTTTGCAGCTTTGTAACTTTCCTTGGGAGCATTAATGAATAGCATAGCTTGAATTTCTAATATTCATCATGATGTTCACTGTTTAGTTGTTTTTTCCCTTTTTTACTACATTTTCCAAGTCTAAATAGTTATGCTAATGTGTTTCTAGTTGAATAAGAGGAATTCGTTCTCTATTAAGCACTCCTTGCATCAGACAATGCATTTGTTTTGTTTCTAGTAAATGCTTTGGAATTCATCTTCCATGCTCCATTTCAGTTATCAACCTCCATTGTTTCTTCTGCTAAAGGTGTTTGCAAGAGATTCATCCACAGATAGGTGCCTCTTGCTTCACCGGGCTTCTTCTCCTTCCCCCCTACCATCTCTCAAAACATAGTTTGTTGAATATTGATACCTATTTTGCCTCAGACTATGAAGGTTATTACTGGTTATTATTTATTGTAAGTCCTTGAATGTTTCAATTTTTGACTCCATTTCCCAATGGTGCTTTCTATTTTTCTGTCTTACACTCTTTAAAACCCAAAAAACCTATTTTTCATCAGAATCTAGCCTTCTGGATGATTGTTTAAAGCCAAATGTATATGTGAATAACCCTGTGACATAGAGAGAGCCCTCTCTAACTGTAAGGCTTTACTACAGTCTAAATATTGGTTTGAAATGGTTACCTCTGTGACTTCCTACCTCAACCATAGGAAAATAACAGGGTGATAACATCTTAGCACCATTGACGAGGAGTAATCACTATTATCTCCTTGGGGAAAATGACATTGTCCTAGTTCTACAACCTAGTTGAGCAGTCGTTCGTAGACACGCATTGGTTGTATATGCTCTACTGAATTCACTCAAAGCATTTGGAAGGTGACTCCACTGGGAATACCAACAACCCAAAAGCTCCAAATATTTTCAGAATTTTCTATGGCCACTCTACTGGGGTAATGAGATTATTGTAAAGACATGGAAAGGCATGATAAAAAAAGGTACTCAAGTCTAAATATGCTCCAAGATATCTTATCCTTTCTTGTAAATTTTTTCCTATCATTTCCTATACTTGTCGAAGAAATTTTCCATGGTTTATTACACTCAAAAAAAGGCCATGGACTTACCCTTGTATAGCCTTCTTTAAGAACTAAAAGTATCCCTTCACCTTGTACATATGATTTTGACTAAGACCCTTCAGTCGATCCACATAAGAAAAATGATCACCGCTGTAAAATTCATGGTGCTACAGTCCACACTACACCCTTTTTTTGAGTCTCTAGGGAGGGATATTAAACCCTTTTCTGATCAAGAGTGCCCCTTATTTCCCTCTAAATTAGCCTCATTAAGCCCCACTTCAACAGAGCAGGTTGTTTCCCTATCCCTGTCTCCCCCCATTTTAGAGATTAAGCATCCTTCATCATTCATTCTTATAGTCCTTCATAGCTCTGCACTCCCTCATAGCAGATTGTTTCTGTTTTCCACACCAGATTCAATTCCTCTTGAAAACCCTGCTATAACCCTAGGAAAGGCTAAAAGGTTTTCCCTGATACTTCTCCTTGCTGCTCTTCATGACCTAACCCAGGGATATGCCCAAAACATCAAACAATTTAATGGGGAAATGGGGTATTCAGCTGAAGAACACCTGGGATGGATTTCAGACTGGACAAACCTGGAGGAAATAGACCATGAGGACATTAAAGTCAGACTGTATGCCCAAATTCTTGTTGGAGAAGCGAGAAAATGGTTCACAAATATTCCTGACAACTCTATTATGAACAATCAAACCTTTTAATATATTTTCAAGGACAAATGGATAGAAAAGAAAAACCCCAGGGAGTGTTTGTCCCAATTCCATTCCATGAAGAGGGGGGAGAGTGAATCTGTCCAGGATTTTTCTGACAGATTTATGAAAGTATATAATGCTATCCCTACCCAGTTCAAGCCTCCCCTTGGTTCTGCTCAACTCCAATATGTTGAATCTTTTGATAGTGAATTCACCTTATGGATGAGTGAAAAAACATCTACCTCCCTGAACAATATGATGAATGATTCTATAGAGGTAGAAATAAACCTGACTGCTACTAAAGAGAAGAGGGGAGAAGATGGAGAAATAAGGAAGGATAAAGATCCTGAACATCCTTCTTCCTCTTACTCACAAGAGGCCAAAATGGACATGATGATGAAAACCATGGAAAATATGATGGAGAGACTTACTATGGAAAACAACCACCTCCCAGGGGAAATCACGAGCAACAAACTAGAAGCCAGAACTTTAGAAGACCCCTTCCTCCTCCAAGAAATCAAAGAATTCTCGAAGACCAACAAATCAGGCCACCTTTCCTGCATAATTATGTTGATGAGGAGGGAGGAAAGGATCCAATTGAAAATAAAAACCATCACTTTGATGATATTGATTCCGAGATATACTTTGCTTAAGAAGAGGAGGGTCATATTTCAAAGAAAGATTCAAAGAAAAAATTATCTTTCTATTTAAATGAATTATTGATGAATGTTGGATATAGGGATATAATAACTCAAATGGTTCACAATCAGGGTATTAATCATTCCATTCATGCTGCTGACAATGATCCGGGATTTTCCAATTTGTTTAATGACAACCCTCATAAAGGTCCTAAAGCTCCTTCACAGATTGAATTAAAAGAGGAATCAGATTTTGGGTTAGTGGTTGAAGATGGAACTATGTTTGTTTTTCATACTCTAATTGCACATGAAGATTTACATGAAAATACAAATCCTTATTTGGTGGTGGAATATGAGAAGGATGAACAACTAAAGTATGCGCGACATTCCAATCCTTCTTTTCATGAAGACTACAATCAACATGATGAGAGTAACTGTTTGCCATTTTGTTATGCCTCATTTGAGTTTCTGAGACAAAAATTAAGGGCCTCTAAGCAAGCACATAAACTTGAGGATATGGGTAATGCCATGGAATTTGTAGGAGTGGATAATGAGAAGGGTGAACAAGTAGAATCTTCTTTGCATTCCAATCCTCCATTTTATGAGCAAGGAGATAATCAGCATAGCATTCTATAGGAGGAGTGTTACAATCTGTTGTATGAAGAATGCAATCAGCCTATTACAAGCTCTATTTGTGGTGGTTTTTAAGAATATTTTATCCCACCTATATAGGAATAATATGGGAATGGCTATGTGGAAGATGAAGGTCCTAAATGGGATATCTCCTCATGCTCTTCAAATTTAGAATCTTCATGCCAAGAAGAGTTTATTTCACTTAATTTTATTGAATATATTCCCTATGAAATGCATGAAAAGAATCAAGTTTTAAATTCTGGAAATTTCAATGAAATAGTTGATATATCATGTACAAGTTGTCATGAGCACTCCTTGCATGATTATTTTGAAGAGCAGTTTGATAGTGGGTGGAATTATAGTTTGAGCAGCTTTATTGGGGAAAATCCTAATGACAAAAAAATTTGAAGACTCCTGGATTTTAAGATCCAGTGTCTGAATATATGGAGAAGCCTTGTCATGACATGTACATAACATAAAATTTTAAAGGTTGTCATGATCAAGTAGCTGGATATGTGGCAAAGCTTTGCAGTGGAAATGGTTGGTTATGTGTGTGTAGCAAAGATCAGATCCCTCATCACAACTTGTTTCCATTAATCCATTCATGTTTGATCAAGCATGATGAAGAAGCCCAATCATTAGATAATTTGATTGACTGGCTTCACTGGAAGTCAGAAGTTACTTGACTGGGAATTGATGCTTAGTAAGTAGGGTGGGTAGGTGTGAATAAGCTTGACATGGAGAGCATTTCTTTTAAGCAATATTTCAGTTCGTTTCAATATCTGTTCAGTTTTTGTTTTCATAGCAAGTTAGGGATTTCACGAAATCTTGGGACCAACCCAATGGATCAGGCACATGGTCTATGTGGTTCTTTGCTACCTCACAGGGAGCATAACACCCCTGAGTTGGAGCCGTTGTTAGCACCTGTGCAAAATTTTGAGTATTTTACAGATACACCCATATAGATCCCTCTACGAAGGATAAACCAGTAAAAAGATGAGGGTTAGGGTAAAAAAATTGTCATGTATTATGACCTAGAGGTATGCAGAAGGGGGTTTGAATTTGCTTGGGAGGATTATTCCTAAGATTGAATTTCAAAACAATAAAAAATCCTTAGGCACAACCTCGGTAATGATCCTGATACAAAAAATATGATCAAGTATAGGTCTTGGAAAGAATAGACGGTGGAGATCCAGCTCGCAAAAGAGATCAAAGGGACAAAAATCATTTCCTCCAAAGGAAAATCAGGAGGAGAAGAGGTAAAAATTTGGTTATGAAAAGTGGAATCCCGAATTCTATCTTCTGCGATTCACTAGATATAATGGTCAAGAAAACTCCGCGTGGATCAACGATGCAAAAATCACAAAGGGTGGAAAGCAGAAACCCAAAGTTTTCGGGTAATAAAGGTTGATCTTCTGCCTTCCGTGATCCGCCAGATCCAACGGTCAAGATTATCCCGCGCAAATAAATGGTGTCGAAAGGTGCAAAGGGAGGAAAGTGAAAACCAAACGTATCTGGGTATAAAAGGTTCATCTTCCACCTTCCACGCTCCACTAAATCCAATGGCCAAGAACGCTCCCGCGCAAATCAATGGTGCAGAAAGGCACAAAGGGAGGAAATTGGAAACCCAAAGCTTCTGGGTATAAAAGGTTGACCTTTCGCCTTTCGCGATCCACCAGATCTAATGGTCAGGAACACTCCCATGTAGATAAACAATGCAAAAAGGTGCAAAGGGAGGAAAGTGGAAACCCAAAGTTTCTCGATATAAAATGTTGATCTTCCTCTTTTGGCAATCTGCCAGATTCAACGGTTAGGAATGCTCTCGTGAAGATCAACGATGTATAATGGCGCAAAGGGAAGAAAGAGGAAACCCAAAATTTTTGGGTATAAAAGGTTGATCTTCTGCCTTCCACGATCCGCTAGATCCAACGGTCAGGATAGCTCCCACACATATCAACGTCGTCGAAAGGCGTAAAGGGAGGAAAGAAGAAACCCAAATTTTCTAGGTATAAAAGGTTGATATTTTGCCTTCCATGATCCACCATATCCAATGGTAAGCAAAAATCCCATGCAAGTCAATGATGCGGAATGGCACAAAGGACAAAGAGTAGAAACCCAAAGTTTTTGGGTATAAAAGGTTGATCTTCTGCCTTCCACGATCTGCCATATCCAATGGTCACAAAAAATCCTGCGCAAATGAACGGTGCAGAAAGGAAGAAGTCAAAAACATAAGAATTTGGCCAAAGAATGCAAAGATCCCACTTTCCGTTTTCCACCAGCTCGTGACTTGATCTCAAATCAACAGCACAGAGAGTGCCTGCCTAAGATTGATGGTGCAGAAAAGGGAATCATGTGCACAAGTTAAGAAAACCTACTAATATGTGAGATTGGGTAAACCCCATAGTTTTTAATAGTGGTGATCAAAGGTTTAATTAAATCAAGGTGAACATTCATTTTGATAATCGAACTTGCAAGTAGAAAATAAATTTCAGGTTTGGTGAAATGGCTTAAAGGTATGCAGGTTTCAATGATTGTGATTGATGGTTAGGTAAGATCAACGACAGAGAACAATTTCGCTAATACAACAAGCATGGGGAAATGAACTTTTGAAATCCATGGAATTGTTTAAAGGGGTTGTAGGTTTCGATGACTCAAATCAAGGTCGATTTAGATCCATGACTGAGAAAATTTCTGCTAGTTCAACATGCAAGGACGAATCAACTTTTGTAATTAGTGAAATTGGGTATGAGGTGTAGGTTTTGATGGCTTAGATCAAGCCTTGATATAGATCCACGATTGAGAGGAATTTCATTGATCTAACTAGCATGGAGAAATTCATGGGGAAAATCTGTGAAATTTCACAAAGCACACAAGTTCAGACACGTCCTTCCTTATCCTTGTTTTGGCTAACAGATCAACGGTCCACAATGATTTTGTTGGTTAAATATGTAGGGAAGGAGAAAATTTGTTGCAGATCATAGAATATGCTTTGAACCATTGTTTTCATCCAGTAGGCGTGATTTCTAGGTTTTCATTTTCCCATTTTTTTCCATCATCTGCGCCCCAGCATGCTTTCTTGTTTTTGTTTTGTGATCATGGCGAATCTGCCAGATCAGAAGTTGTTAGGATTTTATGTGTGCGAGATTGATTCCCGATTAGGGTAAATGGATTTGGCTATATTTTGAGATTGGTCTCAGGATCCTGTTTACAATATAAATATACCCTCGAAACGGGAAGAAAATGGTTGGTTTGACATTCATTTTTGAATCTTGTGTGCTTGGTTTAGCAGCTCTGTAACTTTCCTTGGGAGCATTAATGAAAAACATATCTTGAATGTCTGAGATTCATCACAGTGTTCACTATTCAATTTTTTTCCCTTGTTTACTGTATTTCCAAGTCTAGATAGTTTTGCTAATGTGTTTCTAGTTGAATGTGAGGAATTTGTTCTCTGTTTAGTGCTCCTTGCATCAGATAATGCATTTGTATGTGTTTTTGGTAAATGCTTTGGAATTCATCTTTCATGCTCCATTTTAGTTATCAGCCTCCACTGTTCCTTCCACTAAAGGTGTTTGCAATATATTCATCCACACATAGGTGCCTCTTTCTTCACTGAGCGTCTTCTCCTTTCCCCCTACCATCTCTTAAAAGATATTTTGTTGAATATTGATACCTATTTTTCCTCATACTATGAAGGTTATTTATGGTTATTATCTGATGGAAGTCCTTGAATGTTTCAGTTTTTGAATCCATTACCCAATTGTGCTTTCTATTTGTTTGTCTTACACTCTTTAAAACCCAAAAAACATGTTTCCCATCAGAATATAGCCGTCTGAATGCTTGTTTAAATCCAAATTTATATGTGTATAACCCTATGACATAGAGAGAGCCCTCTCTAACTGTAAGGCTACACTACATTCTAAATATTGTTTTGAAATGGTTACCCCTATGACTTCCTACATAAACCATATCAAAATTACATGGTGATAACATCTTGGCGTCATTGCGAGGGAGTAATCACTATTATATCCTTGGGGAAAAATACATTGTCTTAGTTCTACGACTTGGTTGAGTAGTCATTCGTAGACACATGATGGTTGTATATGATTTGGTGACTCCACTCAAAGCGTTTGGAAGGTGACTCCACTGGGAATACCAACAACCTAGAAGCTACAAATATTTTCAGAATTTTTTATGGCCACTCTACTGGGGTAATGAGCTCAATGTAAAGATATGGAAAAGCATGGTAAAAAAATAAGGTACTCAAGTTAGAATCTGCTCCAAGATATCTTATCCTTGCTTGTAAATTTTTTTCTATCATTTCCTGAACTTATCAAAGAAATCTCCCATGGTTTATTACACTCAAAACAAGGTCATGGACTAACCCCTATATATCCTTCTTTAAGAGCTAAAAGTATCCCTTCACCTTGTACATATGATTTTGACCAAGACCCTTTAGTCGATCCACATAAGAATAATGATCATCCCTGTAAAACTCATGGTGCTACAGTTCACACTACACCCTTTTCTGAGTCTCTAGGGAGGGATCTCCAACCCTTTTCTAATTAAGAGTGCCCCTTATTTCCCTCCGAATTAGCCCCATTAATCTCCATTGCCACAGAGTATCCTCCTTCCCTATCCTTGTCTCCTGCCACTTTAGAGCTTAAGCAACCTTCATCATTCAGTCTTACAGTCCTTCATAGCTCTGCACTCCCTCACAACATATTGTTTCTATATACCACATCAGTTTTAATTCCTCTTGAAAACCCTGATATAACCCCGAGAAAGGATAAAAGGTTTTCCCCTATTCTGGTCCTTGCTTCTCTTCATGACCTCCCCTACAGATATGCCCAAAAAATCAAACAATTTAATGGGGAAAGGGGGTATTCAGCTGAAGAAAACCTCGGATGGTTTTTAGACTAGACAAACTTGGAGGAAATAGACCATGAGGACATTAAAGTCAAACTGTTTTCCCAAATTCTTGCTTGAGAAGCAAGAAAATGGTTCACAAATATTCCTGACAACTCTATTCTGGACTATCAAACCTTTGAGGATTCTTTCAAGGAAAAATGGGTAGAAAAGAAAAACCCCAGTGAGTGTTTGTCCCAATTCCATTCCATGAATAGGGGGGAGAGTGAATCTGTCCATGATTTTTCTGACAGATTTATGAAAGTATATAATGTTATCCCTGTCAAGTTCAAGCCTCTCCTTGGGTCTGCTCAACCCCAATATGTTGAAGCTTTTGATAGTGAATTCACCTTATGGCTGAGTGAAAGAAGATCTGCCACCTTGGCTGATATGATGAATTATGCTATAGAGGTAGAAATAAAATTGACTGCTGCTAAAGAGAACATGAGAGAAGAGGGAGAATGAAGGAAGGATAAAGATCCTGAACATCCTTCTTCCTTTGACGCACAAGAGGCCAGAATGGACATGATGATGAAAACCATGGAAAATTTGATGGAGAGAGTTACTACGGACAACATGCCAGCTCCCAGGGGAAATCAACATAAATATACTAGAATCTATAACTTTAGAAGACCCCTTTCTCCTCCAAGAAATTAAAGAATTCTCGAAGACCAACAAATCAAGCCACATTTCCTGCATAATTATGTTGATGAGGAGGGAGGAAAGGATCCAATGGAAAATTAAAATTATCACTTTGATGATATTGATTTCGAGACATACTTTGCTCAAGAAGAGGAGGGTCATATTTCAAAGATAGATTCAAAGAAAAAAGGCTTTGTCTCTTTAAATGAATTATTGATGAATGTTGGATACAGGGATATAATAACTCAAATGGTTCAAAATCAGGGTAATAATCATTCTATTAATGCTACTGACAATGATCCATGATTTTCCACTTTCTTTAATGGCGTCCCTCATAAGGGTCCTAAAGCTCCTTCACAGATTAAATTAAAAGAGGAATCAAATTTTGGGTTAGTGGTTGAAGATGGACCTATGTGTGTTTTTCAGACTCTAATTTCACCTAAAGATTTACATCAACATACAAAGCCTTCTTTGCTGGTGGAATATGAGAAGGATGAACAACTAAAGTCTACTAGACATTCCAATCCTTCTTTTCATGAATACTACAATCAACATGATGAGAGTAACTGTTTTCCATTTTGTTATGCCTCATTTGAGTTTTTGAGACAAAAATTAAGGGCCTCTAAGAAAGCACAGAAACTTGAGGATATGGATAATTCCATGGAATTTGTAGGAGTGGATAACGATAAGGGTGAACAAGTAGAATATGATTTGCATTCCAATCCTCCCTTTTATGAGAAGGGAGATAATCAGCCTAGCATTGGACAGGAGGAGCGTTACAATTTGTTGTATGAAATATGCAATCATCCTGTTACAAGCTCTGTCTGTAGTGGTTTTGAAGAATATTTGAACCCATCTATATATGATGAATATGGGAATGGATAAGTGGAAGACAAAGATCCTAAATTAGATATCTCCTCATGTTCTTCAAATTTAGAATCTTCATGCCAAGAGGAGTTTATTTCACTTAATTTTATTGAAGATATTCCATGTGAAATACATGAAAAGAATCAAGTTTTAAATTATGGAATTTTCAATGAAATAGTTGATATCTCATGTACAAGTTTTCATGAGAATTCCATGCATGATTATTTTGAAGAGCAGTTTGACAGTGTGTAGTTGGAATTACAGTTTGAGTATCTTTATTGGGGCAAGAAAATGACAGAAAAATTTGAAGACTGTCCTCGATTTTATGATCCAGTGTATGAATATATGGACCAACTTTTTATGACAGTTACATAATATAAAATTTTAAAGGATGTCATGATCAAGTAGTTGGATATGTGGAGAAGCTTTGCAGTGGAAATGGTGGGTTATGTGAGTGTAGCAAAGATAATATCCCTCATCACAATTGGTTTCCATTAAGTCCTTCATGTTCGATCAAGCATGATGAAGAAGCCCAATCATTAGATCATTTGCTTGACTGGATTCACTGGAAGTCAGAAGTTACTTGACCGGGAATTGATGCTTAGTAAGTAGGGTAGGTAGCTATGAATAAGCTCGACATGGAGAGCATTTATTTTAAGAAATTTTTTAGTTTTTTTTGGTATCTATTCAGTTTTGTTTCAGATCATGTTAGGGATTTCAGGAAAGCTTGGGACCAACCCAATGGATCAGGCACATGGTCTACGTGGTTCTTTATCTTCATCACATAGAGGATAGCATCCCCGAGTCAAAGCCAATGTTAGCACCTATGCTAAATTTTGAGGATTTTTATAGAGACACCCATACGGATCCCTCTGCCGAAGGATAAAACATTAAAAAGATGAGGGGTAGGGTCAAAAACTTTCATGTCTTATGACCTAGAGGTATGCAGAAGGGGGTTTGAATTTTCTTGGAAGGCTTATTCCTAAGGCTGAATTTCAAAACAGTAAAAAATTCTTAGGCGTGACCTCATAAATGAGCCTGATATGAAAAATCCGATCAAGGATAGGTCTTGGAAAGAATGGACAGTGGAGATCCAAACCATAAAAGAGATCAAAGGGACAAAAATCATTTCCACCAAAGGAAAATCGAGAGAGGAAGAGGTAAAAATTTGGTTATGAATGTATGTATAATGTAGAGATCCTACTTTCCACTTTCCTCCAACTCGCAGCTTGATCTCAGATCAACAGCTCAGAGAGTATCTTCCTAATATCGACTGTGCAGAAAAGGGAAACATATGCATAAGTTAAGCAGACCTCTCAATATGCGAGATCGGTAAACCCCACAGTTTGTAACGGTAGTTATAAAAGGTTGAATTAAATCAACGATGAACATTCATTTTGCTGATCTAACTTGTACATAGAAAATAACTTTCATATTTGGTGAAATGGCTTAAAGGTTTGCAGGTTTCAACGACCTCAATTGATGGTGAGGTGAGATCAACGGAGGAGAAAAATTATGCTAATACAACAAGAACGGGGAAATGAACTTTTGAAATATGCAGAATCTTTTAAAGGGGCTGTAGGTTTTGATGGCTCAGATCAAGGTCGATATAGATCCACGACTGAGAAAATTTCCACTAGTTCAACATGCAAGGACAAATCAACTTTTGCAATTAGAGAATTGGGTACATGGTGCAGGTTTTGACGGCTCAGATCAAGGATTGATCTAGATCCATGGTCAAGAGGAATTTCCTTGATCCAACTAGCATGGAGAAATTCATGGGGAAAATATGTGAAATTTTACAGAGCCCTCAAGTTCAAACATGTGCTTCCATATCCTTGTTTTGGATGACAAATCAACGGTCCACGACAATTTTGTTGGTTAAAGATGCAAAGAAGGAGAAAATATGTTGCGGAGCATCAAAGATTCTTTGACCATTTTGTTCATCCAGCAGGTGTGATTTCTAGGTGTTCATTTTCCCATTTTTGTCCATCATACACGCCCCAACATGATTTCCTATTTTGGTTTTGTGATCTTGGCAAATCCGCCAGATCATAAGTTTTTATAATTTTATGTGTGCAAGATTGATTCTCGATTAGGGTAAATGAATTTGGCCATGTTTCAAGGATGGTCTCGAGATCCTGTTACACTATAAATATACCCTTGAAAGAGGAAGAAAAGGGTTGATTTGACATTCATTTTTGAAGCTTTTGTGCTTACTTTTGCAGCTTTGTAACTTTCCTTGGGAGCATTAATGAAAATCATACATTGAATGTATTAGATTCATCACGGTGTTCACTGTTCAATTGTTTTTTCCCTTTTTTATTGCATTTCCAAGTCTATATAGTTTTGGTAATGTGTTTCTAGTTGAATGTGAGGAATTCGTTCTTTGTTTAGCGCTCCTTGCATCAGATAATGCATTTGTCTGTGTTTCTGGTAAATGCTTTGGGATTCATCTTCCATGCTCCATTTTAGTTATCAGCCTCCATTGTTTCTTCTACTAAAGGTGTTTGCAAGAGATTCATCCACATATAGGTGCCTCTTACTTCACTAGGCTTCTTCTCCTTTCCCCCTACCATCTCTCAAAAAATATTTTGCTGAATATTGATACTCGGTTTTTCCTCAGACTATGAAGTTTATTGTTGGTTATTATTCGATGTAATTCCTTGAATTTTTTAGGTTTTGACTCCATTTCCCAATGGTGCTTTCTATCTTTCTGTCTTGCACTCTTTAAAACCCAAAAAACCTGTTTTCCATCAAAATCTATCCTTCTGACTGCTTGTTTAAAGCCAAATGTATATGTGAATAACCCTGTGACATAGATAGAGCCCTATCTAACTATAAGGCTAGACTATAGTCTAAATATTGGTTTGAAATGGTTACCCTTGTGACTTCCTACCACAACCATATGAAAATTATAGGGTGATAACACTTCCCTTTCTGGAAACATTAAACTTACCATATTTATCAAAACTAATGAATGATCATGTTTGCCATGATCTGACTTGGCCACCTATCCCCATTAAATTACCTTCAAACATTCCTAAGTTTGAAGGAAAAATGGTGAGGACCTAGGTGACTATGTCACAACATTTCATTTATGGTGCTCTTCCAACTTCACTGAATGATGATTCCGTTCGGTTGAGGATTTTTCAACGAACACTGACTAATGTAGCAGAAAAATGGTACATTGAACTCTCGTCAGCTGCATATGACAATTTTCTTGACTTAGCAACCATGTTTTTGAATCACTTTCAACTTCCTGTCTGATATGATGCCGACACAGACCTTTTGTTAACTTTTCGACAAATCAAGGCCACTCATAAATATGACCACATTCAGGAGTGGAGAAGGAGAAAGTGGCTTATAAAATCCAACATTCCTCTCAAGTTCTTATTGGAATGGTTTTTGAATTCTCTATTGCCTTATATTTCAAAAGATGTTTCTACATCGAGACTGACTACGGAGGAAGAATCCATTCTCAAGGCCCAGCAACTAGATCTGATCTATGTTCAATCTAGGATTCTTTATGAAATTATCCCCGAGGCGTCGAGGTCTAATACTGAATTTTCCAAACCCAAGCCTGGACCCCATGCCGATGGTGTGGTAAGTTCAGTAAACACACCCACTGTAGAGTCACCGGATAAGCATCTCCATGAGCTGTCAATGAAGAAACCTACAGTGGAGGCATCCAAGCCTTCCACCCTCTCACCTCAAAATGCTAATGTCTATTCAGCATAGTCTTCCCAAAAGGGTACTCAACATCCTAGTGGGAAAAAGAATAAAGAGAAGAAGGGCGAGTGAAACCAAAATAAACAAAAACCCATGAACAATGCTAGGGGGGTAAGAAAGAGAAGAAGAAGGTCAAATTTCCTTGCAAGTTGTGCCAAGGAGACCGTCTGACCTACCAATGCCCCTTGATAGATAAAGCACATAAGCTGCTAAAGCAACAACCGATCGTCCTGAAGGATCCATTTCCCCAAGGATAGAATTCAACTTCTAGTTCAAAATATGTCGGTAGCACACCAGGTGCTCCTCCAATCGATCAATCTTATATTAATATGGTATGATCTAGTACTTTTTTATGGACAAAAACTAAAAACTATGAATCATAGGCTCAACAAAAATATAAATCAACTACCGAATCTTTAGCCCCACTTACAATTGAAAACCGGCTGAACCTATGCCTAACATACCTAAAGGTGTCTTTAAGAAGAAATTTCATAACCCTAATGCGAGGGTTGCTCCGAACTACTCTGTTGTAGAATATTTAGCCTAAACACCTTGTGCAATGTCGGTTTTGGAAGTGCTACAAAGTTGTCCTTCACAACGACGTGCACTCTTAGCAGATATAGGAAGTATGGACTCTGCAAGCCTGTTGGATAAGTTTAATCTTTCTAAGTTTAAACCATGCCTTCCATACCATGTGGCATTTTCTATTGATGTCATCCATGGAAAAAAAACCATTGGATGAACAGTGATTGATGAGGGTGCATCCACGTGTGTGATATCTATCTCTTGTTGGAAATTTATGGGATCCAGTGATTTGGTCCCATCAAATACTTTGCTGAATGCTTTTGATGGAAGGTCTTTTTGTCCTCATGGCATCTTACCATCTTTCAAAATAAACTTGGCAGTGAAAGCAGGCTCCATTGAAATCGAAGTGGTTGACGCTCATTTGGACCACAATCTAATTTTGGGGAGAAGTTGGACATATGCAATGTGCACTATTTCTTCATTTGTATCCCGAGTCCTAGTGTTTCCACATGAAGAAAATTTGGCTACAGTTGACCAGCTGACATATACTCGGAAAGTCTGTTTGGAGACCAATGATTCTACCATACCCTTGATCGATCAGTCGCATTCGGAAAATGAAAGTTTGCGTGTTGGAATGTATACATCGATTATGGGCACGTTCGATATACTAACTCCCTTAAATTACTTAGGTTCAAGGAGTGTTGGGAAGAATATATCTACGGTCATGGATAGAACTGACCCCTAGGTCCTCCCTTCGCAAGAAGAGCCTCAAGTGCCCCTATCAGCAATAGAGGTAGCTTATCAAGCTAAATTTTATGTTGTTGTTGATTCCATTAAGACTCCTCCAGTCTCAAAAGAGTCGGATGAATCCTACTTTCCCGCATGGGCAGAGAACTCTACATATTCTTACGATTGTTTAGATATGCTTTTGTCACCTAACGAAGCCATTTTATAAGCCATGTTTGGACTTGAAAACATTTGTGAATACCTTCATCACAAGTCTTTCTTTCTTCTATAACTAATAAAATAGAAACATCAGATTTCCATGTGAGACTAGCGAAAGGTGTTGATCTTCCCGTCAATCCTTTTCCCAAGGAAGGGATATTTGTCGAGGGGAATATGGTAAACATCTCCACCACAATCCCGATTAATATCTATACAAAACCAGATATTGTGGAAAATGTACATATTGGTGCAAATTTTTCTCCTAAAGAGATTGTAATGTCCATTTTTTGGAAATTTTGGAGAAATACACAAATTGGGAAAAATTTGAGCTTAACTAGTCATGACTCTAGAGGGTTCTAACTTTCATCAAATGGCCCTGAATTTGAAAGGATATGGTATGGTGATTCTTAAAACATCCCAAGGTTTTTTATAGATACATTTTATAATACTTTAGACCTCTAAAACCTTGTTTGAGGCTAATGACAAAAAGGCCAAAAATTACTAGGAAATTGTGATAAAATCCCCCCTAGGGTGTAGCCCAAATGGGATTCCCAACTCATGTACGAACCTACCAAATTTGTAAGAAGAGTATGGGGAATGATATAATAACTTATGGTATTTCATTACACATGGTTATTAGTTCTAAAAATTGGTTATAGTGTCCCACATTCATTTGATAACTTTCTGTGAGATTGCTTATGGGGAAATTGCATAACTAAATCGATTTTGACATATGAAAGGTAGAGTTAAAGGTTTAGATCAGCATGTGAAATATAGGGACCATATTAAAAATACAAATTAATTCACCAATAGTATTAAACACCATAGAAATACCTTCATACAAGTAAGGTATACAACTCATTCAGTATGGAAGTCAAATACACGAAAACTAGTGAATTAGTAGCATGGAATTGCAAGAGTTTCACATATGGATTTCTTGGATTTCGACCCACAAAGCATAGGGACATAAAATTATAGAGTAACACATAATATATATATATCAAAAAATCATCAAACTCAGATAACATCCTTCATACAAATCTGATATAAGACTCCAATATTGAAGCCAAAGTCATGGAAACTAGTGACCCAATGGCGTGTGAATACAAGCGTTTCAAACATGAGTTTAATGGATTTCGAGCCACTGATAATAAGTACATGAAATTCCAAAGTAATACATATTATATGGATTTCCCAACATCATCCAAATCATAGAAAATCAGTCATACAAATATGCTATAAAACTACTTCAAGATGAAGCCAAAATCCATGAAAACTACTTATACAATGGCATGAGAATGCAAGCTTTTCACATAGGAGTTTGGCAATGTACCCTAGGGATATGAATGGGACTAAGGGACATATCATTAGATATCTAACGCTAATTAGCTAATTTTATCACAATGGATTAGTTAAACAAACATTAAAATTCATTTTTCAAGATTTGTTTCATGACAAAGTCCCTTTAATTACAAATAAATTAAAATAAATTCAGTATTTATTCAAATGTATGATCCAAGGGCTGCAAAGGATTAATAACACCTTCTAGCAACCTCACATATCCATTTCAATCCAATTGAGACATAAATTCCACATCTAAATGCCATTTATTCTTAATCATGATTAATTAGTAATTAGTGTCCCAATTACGATACTTAGCGACAATTAGCGCATAATTGATGGTACTTATTATAATTTCATTTGTTTATCACTTAACCAATTTTTATCGAGTCCAATGGCTAATTAACACCTAATAACATGTAAATCAGGGCTAATTACCATTTCCCAATTAATTAAACATAGTAATTATGAAAATGATTCCACGAGAACTAGTTAATTAGTTGTTCAATACTAGCAACTAGTCTTGCATGAATTCAACACACAACCATGAAAATGAACCAAAAAGTGGACCTAAATCCATTATACACATATTTAAGCATGCATATATAGCAAAATAAAGTACTTTTGCAGATCAGATCCGAGTACATAAACGAAGGATATTTCAAGTTCAATCAATACAACTAGTTAATAAGTACTGCCAGGAATTCAATCAAACCAATCGTACTGAGTTTCAAGGCACACATAGGTGAAGGTACAGCACAAGTAAATAACCAATAACAGAGCATATGGCTATACATTCATCTTTTACCAAAAACATAGATTTGAATCCAAAAATTATTTGCCAATTTCACTACAATGTACATAGTTTTCAATTGAACTTTCCAAATGCCAAATAAAGAGAGATATATTAATATTGTAGCTCATGGAAGCATATCGGGGATCACTTACATTCATATGGCTGTAGCTTTCCACCCATATACATTCCATTAAATAATCCACAAAATAAGTTAATTCTACTCATTCGAATGTACTAGTAATTCTAGGAATCACTGGAATATTTAAATCCACAACTCGTAGAATAATTAAAATGCAATTCAAACTCTAAATAACATGTTTTATCAGTCATAACAAAGGTATATCTCATTCTAAATAATATACTCAAAACAATTCCATTGAAGGAGCTAGAAATTGGAAATTGATCTAGAATTTCGGTAGAGATTTCCCCAACAATACCGAGAAGATTTATCCTCACATTCTCACACACATTTCAATATTATTTATCAGATATAAACATAAAAGTAACACTCAGTCATTTTTACAAACACTTCATGTGATAATTCTCCAAACTATGCCAAACAGTCCGATCGAAGAACTAGTTTTTGAATAAAAGGTTAAAGCACCAAAAAGAAGTGTCTTAAACCATTTCGAGGATACTGCACCATCAAAATACACAGTATATAGTGAAAAGGGGAAGAAATATCAGTTCTGTAGCAGAGGTACCAAATAATTATTTTCTCAAAAAATTTGTGCACAAAATCCCAAAAACTAGTTTCCAATTCCTTCATAAAATTTACTTGCATAAATAGATTGAATTCTATAAGAAAAATTTTCCACAAATAACTCATACGTTTCATAAAACATTTCATGTGCATCCATAAATAAATCATATCAGATCCAAGTAAATTAAATAAACATGAGATAAATCAATTATCTTATCAATGCATAACTGGCATCATCTGGACCACATTCCACCCATCCTTTGGCACTGCCAAGCCATATCTCATTTTGAGAGGCCACCCCCAAGCCGAGGCCACGGATCCACAATAGAGGTGCACTGAAGAATAACTCAAGTATCAGCTTGAGAATCCAAAACTTTATTCCTCACCACATACTTCCTCTTCCAGCCCACTACCAGATGCAATGGTAATCCAGACCCCATAGTCCATCAAGATATCGTCATTCACCATCAAGATTTATGTGTAGGTTAAGGACAAAGCCAAGCAGTGGTAACCAAGGAAAATAAAAAGTATGAACAACCATAATCAACAACCATCCAAAAGAACCATGAAAAACAACCTCCCAACCAAGGATATCAAACATGTATTTATAGAACAAATAAGGTAATTCTAACTCAATGGGTAAAAATAAAACCATGGTAAGCCAACTTGATTCAATCCAATGGGGAGGGGGGGTAAATCAACCACAATAGGTTAACTCTAATCCAATCCAAGAAATTTGAATTTCAAGGAGAATGACTCCAAGCCACTCCACCCAACTCAAAATTAGTGAGGTGAGGTGTCACACAAGCCAGGCATCTTCCCAAAATAGAAAAGGGGGGTTACAAACTTGATTTACCCAAGAGTTACACAAAGATTTACACAAGGAGTTACAAAACCACCAAAGGGGCTCAATCAACAAGTGGCACCCACCCAAACACTAAGGAGGCCCACTAAATCATGAATTAGGCTCAATAATACCAACATAGGATAAATTAATCAAAAGTTGGGTCATTTGTACAATGTTTGGGTGATCATCAATTAATAAAGCCACTAAGGCATAAATATGGACCAAGATCAACCAAACAAGTTCTAAAGTGAGAGGAATGCCCCCATTCCCCCTCACATTGTGGTTCTAGGTCTCCCATACTCTTTTAGTGGTCCTTGATGTGCCAATGGTTTTCATTAATTAATTATTTACAAAATAACAATAACGTCTCTAGGTCCTTAAAGACCCTTTTTCTGTTTCACAATAATAAACAATTACAAATTACATATGGCTAGGGCTTTAACACACGAGGTATTACAAGTTTATTGGTGTTAGCACTCAGAATGTTCATTGGGTTGTATCAAGGAAACCCCGAGGTAACCACAAAACCACTTTAAACTATAGTATGCCCTTATATAGTCAGAGAGGGATCTCTCAATAATTTTAAAGCTTTCTTACTCAAGATATTCAACAACAACACTTAGAATGTCATATTTCTGATAGTAACAAGTTTGTTTTTTAAATTTTGGTAGGACAGACTTGAAAGAGACCTTTGGGAAATGGATTCATTAAACATATATGAATTTGAGCTTCAAGAGATTGGGGTTTAAAAGAACAAGGATAGAGGCATGATATACACCATCTCCTCAGACTTTAGGGATTTCAAGGTGGTAGTAGACAAAGGAAAACAATACATTAGAACATAGAACCTAACTAGGGTGAATTATGTAATAAATTTAGCAGAAAATGATTAAAAAGTTTGAATCAACGAACTTAGAGCATCAAAGATGAATTCTAGTCCATAACACTAATGTTCAAGTATGAAATAAGATATAGAATGGGGTGAAAACTGAAAATAAAATCACATAAGAAGTCACTTAATGAGAAAAGTAATGGCATGGGAATCTATGCTTTGAAAACTTTCCAACTTTTTCTTCTCTGCAACTTAATTTACATTCATAAATGAAACCAGACCCAACAGTTACAGTAAAAGACCTCTCTCCTCATGGTAGTCCAACCCTATTTCTGTCTATTACATATGTTTATATGGAAAACAAACTACATCTACCCAACCTCCTATTTTGAAATCTAACTTCTTTCCTCAAAATAGAAACAGTTACAAACAGAAAAGACATGTTTTAACTGATTTCCTGCTTTTTAGGAGGCAGATTTGTGAAAAAATAAGGTTCAAAGTCCCACCTGTATATACCAAACGGTAACATTTGTGTAAAAAGTGAGAGAGGTTTTTGTAACTCGTTCTGTCCCCATAAAAACCCATGTTTCCATTTTTCTATATTCCCATCTAGATACTCGGAATATGCATTTGAAATGAATGACTAAAAAAGTAAATTGAAATCTGAAGAAAATGTGTTGTAAAGATCCCTTCGATTCTCCCAAACCTCAACACTTGTGAAGAAAATGAAAGAGGTTTTTGTAGATGATCCAGTTTTGAATAAAAATGTATTTCGGTTTTTTAAATTTCATTCTCATTTATCCAGTACAGATTCTTGAATTTACTGACTAAAACAATCATTCCCAGTAAATTCACCCCGCTGCTTCAATTTATATTTGATACTTGATGCCTAGGAGTACTGCTCTGTATAATTTTACCAAGGTCCATTTGGTTTGCAAAAATGACATGTGTCCCTTCTCATTCAAGTGGCCATCTGATTAAAGATGAAATCCCCTAACATTCTGCACCACATCATCACAAATCACAACATATTTGAGTGACTTTTGGAACCCTGTGATTCATTTTGAATACCCTGTAATATGCTCAATCCATAACGAAAACTATCATAAGAGATTGTAAGCTTTCCATCTCTGGAACATAAGTCAAAATTAACCATAAGATAGTTGCTCAAAAACCATCTTACAATTTCCTTTGCACCTTCATTAGTAAGAGCTTGATCTTTGATACAAATTGCATCCATCCTTCATCTTTCACATTCCAAATTATTGCGAGATAGAACCGTGTGAATATGAAGAAAATTTGTCTTTTCTTTAAGTGATTCAGCACTGCACTCCAAGTGATGTTTCCAGTCAATGAGAAGGGATTCATCCTTGTATTTTGCATAATCAATATTGCTTCTAAAAACAAGTGTGCCATTGCAGAAAGCAATGGCCATACAATCACCTAAATATTTTGTTATATTTGACACAAGTCGGAAATCAAACATTATAATTTCAACGCAAGCGCTGGTCAACAAATGTTTGAAATGCGGGAATATGGGAGTAAAGGTTTGTTTGATCCTTTCCAATTAATGAAAACAAATTCCGCTCAACCCATATGACGTTAAACTCAATTCTTTTCTCCCAGCGGAATAAGTTTTAACCGTTTACCTTCTTTATGAAATGATAATATATAAACACATGTCTTAAACTTACCAACTGGAAAAATTTTCGCTGATATATCTCAACGTTAAAATCACTTCACTCTTATCAGCGGAATGGTTTCAACCCATTGATCTTTCTCACCTTTTCCATCGGAATAATTCCATATCAGCACGTGGCGTGTAATTTCAGAATCTATGCTCTGCTCTTTTGCTGTTAAAATCCCTTCACCTCTGACAACAGAATGATTGCAAGCCATTGGATGATACATGGCTCCAATCTACATAGTTGATCCACTTTTTCTCTGCAAGAGCTTAAACAAAAACCAATTTCTTTGAACATCCACATCTTCATAATTATATACAGTTCATCGGATTTGGAACTTCCTAGTGGATTTCTCAACCTGGCCATCTATATCTTCATGGGAATTATCATACTTGAAACTCTCCCTTCAACTCGCAACCAACTCCTCGACTTCTGAGGATGAATGAGAACTCCTGGGAAACTTATCTCATCATCTGAATCAGAGTCCGCTTTTTTTTTGCTGCTAAACTCAAATTTGCATCCTTCCTTTCTTCATCCTCCTTTGCAATTGCAATTGCCATTGCATCTCAGAATGCAAAATTTTCAAACACCGTGATTAAGATTCACCAAAATTTTGCATTGGGAGATGCAATTTTCGAACATCATATCATATCATATGATATCAGCTCACTAAGATTAACCAAAATTCTCAAGACCGTGAATATAGATTTCAGTCACATATAACTTGGACCATTTCCTACAAAGATGGTTGCTATTCTTGAACCTTTAAGACGTATCTTTAGATGAGACATCCTTTCGATCATATGTATTTTGTTTTGTTTTCCCCTTTTTATTGTTTTTACCATGGAACATTATCCCACATCAAAACGAGGGTATGTTTTTTGTGGTTATATATACTAACCAATGTAACAGGTGTCGATGGTTTGAGCCATTAGATGCCTTTGTGGTATTCTCCTTGACTTTGACCGTACTGCTTGGACTTTGTTGTGGGCTTTAGTTTGAATGCTGACGTGACTCAGAAACCATTTTTACTTGAAATTACATAAAATTCTTTTTTATTTGAAACCATTTTTACTTGAAATTACATTAAATTCTAAATTTCTTTTTTATTTTCCTTGCAAAACCTGGATTTTTTTTTTCTTTCCTTGCAAAACCTGGAAATTTTTATGCATTACTCAACTGAGAAAAACCTTGAAACTGCCAAATCACCAATGAAAACTAGAAATTCATAAGGCGACAACATCAACTCCCACAAAATAAAATAGTGCTAACACTTGGATTTCGAGTTGAATAGCATATGGACATGAAAGTACAAAGTCTTTCATAATATATGACTTCCCCAACATCATAAAACTCATACAAATATGATATAAAAACACTTCAAGATTGAAGCCAAATCCATGAAAACTAGTTATTCAATAGCATGGGGAATGCAAGCCTTTCATACATGTATTTATGATATTTCAACTTACAGATCATATGTAGATGATATTACAGAGCCATACATAACATACCCAATCTTGTGCATCAATTACTCAGCAAAGTGCAAGCACCACTCCAACACATGCGCCATCAACATGAGAGTGTGGGGGAATGGAGAAGAAGGAATGAGAGAATGGGGAGATAGATGAGAATTTGACTATGTGGACCTTCAACCTGCAACTAAAAATCCTTAATTAAGCTCCAATGAGAGGTCGGAATGGCCTCTCCATCAACCAACTTGGATAGGAATCCAACTCCCTTGAAATTGGTTCACAAGCAAGGAGAGTGAACACTCACCATGCAATGGACAAGCACAATCTCTCCAAAATGCCAAAGGCCAATTTGTTAACACAAAAAATTGATCACCTAGCTCTCTATGGTCTAAACCATAATCATACATCATATTCCCACCACTATTTCCTCCATTTTGACCTTCACAATTCTATTTCCACTAAAAATGGTCCAAAACATCATTATTCCTTCCCATAAATGAAGGAATGATGAGCATTTATGTGATTTATCCCCACTATTTCCCAAAACAGGTAAAAAACCCTAAAAATGAGAATCGGTCAAAAAACCATAGATAAATACCATGGACAATAAATACCATGGGTAAAAAAACCCTAGGACCATACTATAAATACATTCTGAAGGACTTCCCCAAAACACTTTTCGCCATTTGCCATCAGTCACATCATATACTTTTATCCATTATTCATATTTTTCCATGCCATTCCCATGGTGTATGTTGAGCTTGCTCTGTACCCATTTGGATCCATTCCCCCATCTGACAACTAGTTATGGAAGAGACTGGAGACCAAAACCATGGAGCTGTGGGACCATTTTTGAGGCTGGCTACGGTGGCCGAAATGAAAAGAAATGTGCGTTGATTCTTATTTATTGCATTCTTTAGTAGTATATATGTGAAAAAACCCTAAAACAATTGTTGTTGTTATCATGTTTCTTTTTATTATCATTGAACTCTTCCTTATGTTCTGGACGAGCTAAGGTTGGTGCTTTTGCACGTAGTCGGGGAGAAATTCCCACTACAAGGACACATGCATGCAGGAAGACCTTCCGTGTTGTTGTTTTTTTTTGTAAATAAAAGTTTGTATTACTGCGAAATCACAAGTACAGAGATGCTCACAGTCGAGGCCACATCAAAACACCAGCTCAAAATCTATTACAGACTGCCCCTAATGCACCTTTCTTCCCCAAAAGAGAGAGATCCCCACCATGGCAGAGTTCAATCCCATAACTATAGACCTCTAAATATCAAAGTAAAATGGACTAACAACAACTATTCCTATTGACAGAGACTTGCTAACATGACGACATGACCTCATCACAACCAGGAACATAAAATCAAGGCAGAAAGTTGACGTAGGGAAAGCCCGTAATCGACATCTGACCGACCTCGTGTTGCTGAGAAGCGCCACTAGACCGCTCCATTCCCCGCCCTCCAAAACGTCGACTGGGACCACAATCCCGAGGTTGCTCCATCCCCTGATGATAAAGGCCAATTCCCAGCTTTAAGGCAATTTGGTCTACTTTACGGTGCATCAGGTGATAGTCGTTGTTGTGTTCACTAAGCTTCTTCTACATCATTTGGCACTCTGCATGATGTTCCTTCCATGATTCGATAGGCTCCTCGTCCCCCTCCACCTTTGTCGTAGCTTCCTCCTTCTTGGCTTCCATATTAAGACCAGCGTACGTGACCATATTCATGATGACCCAATATAGCATTATCAAGCGATCATGGGACGAAGCTCTTCCTGCTATAGAGCCCGGGTCCACGACCCTATCCTCGACCTCTGATCGAACGTTCTCAATCAACATCCTCTTAACTTTCTCCCACAATTCCTTTTCCATTCTCTCCATAGCCTTGCAGGTCGGCAGGGGAATGTGGTCCTTGAAAATTTTCGCTGCCACCTGGGTCGTGTTGTTTCTTTTTAACAGATATTCCATTACCAAATATCCAACCCAAAATTTAACTTCTCTCTTTTTAAAATCATCCTTTTGTTTGTGCTTTCCAACAATCTCCCACAATTTCATTTTGACATTCTCTTGCAACTCTTATATGCTTGTTACAAAGTCTTCACCATCTACATTCCTTGATTCCATATTTCCCAAATTCTTGAGTTCATACACTCCTCTTGGATGCATTCCATACACAATTTGGAATGGGATCATACCTATACTTTTATTAGGTGAGTGATTATAGGAAAACTCATCCTGAGCAAGAGTTGAATCCCACTACTTTGGATTCTCGTGAAAAAGACTTCTTAGTATGTCTCCCAAGATCATGTTTACCACCTCAATTTGACCATCAGAATGAGGGTGATAAGCATAAATAAAACTGAAATTTGTACCAAGACTCTTCCATAGAGTCCTCCAAAAGTGACCAACAAATTTGGTGCCCCTTTCTGAAACAATGCTCAAAGGTATACCATGCAACCTTACTACTTCAAAGAAAAACAAATTGACAATATTAGTCTCATCATTAGTTTTTTTACAAGCCATAAAATGAGCAATTTTGGAAAAAATATCCACTACTACATAAATAGAATCATTTCCTCTTTGAGTCCTAGGAAAACCCAAAAAAAATACATACTGATAGAATCCCAAGGTATGGTTGGGATGGGTAGTGGATGATATTGTAATGAAGTAAATCATATATGATAGTTCACTAACTCTTGCACACAAATTTTAGCAAACTAGCTAATAGACAGGGACAATTTTGGGTTGGAGGAGTGAGAAGGAAGAGAATTCACTAAGATCAATAAGGCAAGGGAATGGTATTGAATGTTCAAGTTCCTAAGTACAATGTGTTGGGTCCTTTTAGGTTTCGAACATCATCCAGGATGATATCTTATTCCAGGATCCCAGGAGTTTCAACATATGCCAACTAGAACCTTTACAATTCAGTCTCAACAACCAATGGTGATAGGATGAGATTATGGATACCTTCAATATTAGCATGTTTTTACAGGTATGAAACAGATTAGAAAGGTTCTAGGGGTTGCCCTAGTGAAACTAGCTTTTAGGACAACACCTTGGGTTCAACTTTTGGCCTTCCCAAACAGTGGAAGGGAGCTACGAATTGGATGATTGAGACTTGGAACCCGTATATAGGTCTATAAGAAACCTATTAGAATATAAATTACAAGAATTCATTAGAGGGATAATGTTTTATACTCGAAACAACAAAACAAGTCAAAATTATATGTAAAACTATACAAGGTTAAATTATCTCATGATTTAGATTATCAAATCAACTAGAAATTCCATAAAAATTTAAGAGAGTATTTATTACATCATAGTTGACATCAAGAAGTTGAAAATAAGCTCAAATGTAACCCATGACACATTCTTCATGATTTTTACATAACCATAGTGCAATTAGAGGCACTATTCACTATAGAAAAGAAGAATTTTGATCTCTAGCTGTAGTGGGGATTTCTCCCCGGCTAGATGTAGAAGCACCAACCTTAGATCATTGTGATCGTAAGGAAGAGTTCAATGGAAAATAGAAAAACAAACTAAACTAATAACAGAAAGCAAATATTTTAATAATTTTTTAACATATATATTGGCTAAACTAATGCAATAAACAAAAATAGTAAACACACCTTTCTCCTGTAAAGTGGGCCACCATATTTGTCTTCGGAAGTGGTTCTGCATATCCATGGGTTGATTCTCCAGTTGTCTCCATGGACAGTTGTCAAACGGGGAATGGATCCAAAGTGGGTACGAAGAATGTATCAATGTACACCATTGGAAATGGTACGGCAACAGGAATGATGGCAGGGGAGTATGTGGACTACTTGAGAGCACAAATGTCATAGCATAACCACAAATGAATGAGGAAAACAAGTGTTTTGAGAGAGCCCTTCACAATGTATTTATATTATGCTCCTAGGGTTTTTTGACACAAGGTGGTTGTTATCACATATATAGTAGCCAGGCTACCATATTCTATTTTTCAGCCATATCTCTTACATATGAGATGCTGAGATGAGCAATTTTGATGGATCATTATTATATTAGTGGACTATTGTACTCTCTCATGTCAAGACCGAGTCTCAGGACACTCAGATTTGAGGATTGATGTAGCCATTTATGTCATTACAGAGCAGTCATTGATGCCCAGTTTTATATCAGCTCTTTCTCATTAAACATATGGTGTCTCAGATGGATTATATTGCATGATTATGACTCATCTTTTTATATTGTGGTATGGTTATTATTTCTCTTATACTGATTTTTGTGACATGTATTAAGTTATGGTATCATGATCTGGCGGTCATAATTATATGGACTTGAATGTTTTCTGTACTATGTATTGATGTCCCTACTTAGACTTGGAAGTTCCTGACTATACTCATTGGTTTTACCCTCCTTAGGGAGAATAGAGGTAGTCATTCCCACCATTGTTTTGGCTTGCTAGTGTTGGATCCATCATTCATTGTCTCCACCCATCCATTACCTTCCAATTTAGTTTTCAACCTGACTGACTTCTTGACTTATGGCATGGAGGACCTTTTTCCCCTCTAGAACTTTTGTTGGACAAGCCTCCCTGTTTATATTGTGTCTCAGCTCTGAGTTGGTGACAAAACTTGACTTTGGTGAGTTGGATTGTATGCCTAAATCATTTTGGTTGGTTGTCCCGATGTTTGGCACTGTGCAAAACACCCCCTAGTCACTTGAGATGTTGTTGGCTAAAACTGAAAGCTCATGTACCACCTGTATTGAAAAGATTGAATATGCACCCATGGAAAATGAAAATTATAAAACTGTGTTTCTTAACATATGTAAAGAGGGCAAGAGCAATGAAATGCTAAAATACTCCTTGAAGAGTATAAGAAAAGATCCAAAAAGGCAATGGTTAAAAATATGCTATATCCAAATATTGTTGACCTTATAAAAATAAATATGTCCCGGATGAGAGCTGCGATTAGCTGTGCTTTTAAGCACTGGTGAAGTCCCAAAGGGTCTTTTAGGCCAAAATGACCATGAAATAAAATGATGATCCTAGTGAACTTGGATCAAGCTTGATGTAGTCATGATGCCTAAGTTGAATAAGCACTCTCTAAACAACTCACCCATTTGTGAGGCATTGCCATTCCTTGTGTTGGTGTTTGTCCGACATTGGTTATAGTGAGTATTCCCTTTCCATTATCCAAAGTGTTATGATGTTGAGCGGGAAGTCATCCTTTTCTTTAGCCTTGTAAATTTCATCTTTCACCCTTCACTAGCAAATTGACTACAACCATGAAGTGAGTATAGTCCTAAAAGTCTGAGTCTGAGTAATAATAAATAAATCCTTATATATGTATTGGTTGATGTACTGCCAGTGAAATGAATGCTACTTGTTGTGATTGTTGCTTAAATGAGTTGTAGAGCATGTCTTAACCTTTTAACACTTGCAACATATGGATGATAGTCTGAGTTATTATTGGTGTCTGATCATTTACAAATGATTATATTATTTATTGGATATGATTGCTGATTAGATAGAGACCTATGAGGGGCATGAGTATACACCTTAGATGGATTTGGACTCTCTGAGTCTAATGAGATAGTTTATTTCCAGTTCTGGGCACTTGCAGATATGATCAAGCTCATTCTGCATCTTTGATGCAGTTTTTCTTCACAGGTTGATATGTCTGAGTAGGGAGATGTTTTAGTTGGATCTCCTAGTGCATTGTATGGGCATAGGGGGTGCAGCCACTTGTTTGTACCATAGTACCCCCATCCCAGATAGCTTGGTGGGCTCAGTTTGACAATGTAGGCACCCTAGGAGGCTGTTTTGGCAGGATAATGTTTCCCGAGGCAGATTAAAAAATGATTAATGTCTATTGAATAAATCTATTTGGGCTACCGAGGCAAGGAAATGACATGGGATGAGTCACAATGATGAGAGTGATGTCCTCCATACCTTCTCCAGCAGTTGCAGCACCTGATTGGACCCACACCTATTTTTGGGCATTTTTTATTTTCTGGAGCTTTTGGGAGGCTCATGATTTCCTCAAGGAGGCACAAAGTCAAAGAATTAAATTATTATATTATTTTATTGTGCCATGGGGACACCTAGAGGGAGTTAGTCAAACACTCCTTGGACCCACCATGTGCTTCATTTATTTCTTGTTGAGTGGGTTACCCTCTTTATGGGTGTTTTAGTCCACTTTGGTACTTTATGGTTATATTGATTCATGTATTGTATGCTGAGATCATCTCAACCATTGATTAGAACATTTCATCTTTTAATCTTAGCCACTCATTTTTAAAGTGGTTAGGATTCGGTTATGATTGTGGTTCTCTCATTTCTATTTAAATGAGAGAGCTTCTCATTTGTAAGGGGTCTTTGGCTCTTGGATCTGAATAATAGAAAGATTTTTCTGTGGATATTTTCTGGATCTGCTTTGCATCTGATGTTCTCAAATGGTGATTGGATAGTATTCTGCTTCCTAGCATTGTGGAAATTCATGTGAGATCTATATTTTTCTGCTATCATTGTCTTGTCTGCAGGAGGGCATTTTGGTTGGAGCGTTTTTGCAGGGGGACCTCAACTCGTTCGGTTATCTTTGTCTTGGATCAGGGGGTTTTCATTAGTTTCATTGTGATCTATGATTAATTCCTTTTACTTTCATATAGCATTTAGTTTCTTTATCTTTTCTTAGCAAATCTGATATTGTTGACGTTTGCTCATGCAGGGTAGGGGGCGCATTGGTGGCTTGGAGCCTACATCCGTCATAGAAATCACTTGGATATTCTAGAATTGATCGGGATAGCAAGGATAATCACTATTAAGACTTCTACAAGCATTTCCAGGTACGATCCAACAAGTGACTCTCTTCTCTTTAACATATATGAATCCATTGTTCTGCTTTTCCTTCCATTTTTCTGAAAATTCCTAAAATACTAAAAACCCTAAAAAACACTAAATCTGGGAATCGTCTGATATTTGGCCAAACCACTTCCAGGTTTCATAGATCGGGCCTCCCTTCACTGAATCTACTACAACGCTGGTCAAATTCATGCTGGTTTGACCTAGATCTGATTTTTAGCCTGAAAACTGCATAAACCCCCCACTGAAAATTTGACTTGCTAGGGTTTTGACTTTTTTTTATTTTTGAATTCATAGACTGATAGATCGGGTCCCACACAGTCCAAATCACCCTCAACACTGTCCAGATTCATGGAAGTTTGACCTATATTTGGGTTTTAGACTGAAACAGCCCTAGCACCTTCACTGAAAATTGGACTTTTTTGGAGTTTACTTTTTCTAAAATTTGATAGGCCAAGTGGATAGATCAGGGCTTGAGCACTACAAAACACCCCCAACACTAAGCTAGTTCCTACCAGGTTTCCCTAGATTTGAAAAACTGACTTTCAGCCTCCTAGCCCCCATCATCATATTTTGACTTTTTTAGATCTGATCTTTCCTGCAATTTTCTGACTTGGGTTTGTAGATCATGCCATCCTAATATTATTTCCCCTCCAACATTGAGCTGATAGTCTCCTGGTGGCTCTAGATCTGCAGATCTGCCTCTCCAAACCCTAGCGCTAGCCCTCCTTCTGTTGATTATCCTATAACCTAAATCTTCCGGACCAAATCCTTTTCTGGGTCCATAGATCAGGGTATATCCCAGGTGGGTTCACTAAAAAGTTGTGTTGATACTGACTCCATTGCCCAATGCATGAAAGGAACTGATATCCTATCTCTAGCGCTAGCCCTAAATTGACCTTGCTCCCATTCTCTTTGCCAACATTCATTAATAACTCAAGTTACCTATCTTTCACTGAGTCTATCTCCTTGGTACTAGATAGTACCAACTCTGTCCTTGCTCACCTTTTCATAGTTACATTTCCCAAGACAGTGGTCATCTCCATCAGTTGCTAGTACCTAAACCCTAGAGCTAGGGTTTCCATTTACCTTAGACCTTACGTACCTCAAAGCCACATTTGATCTATTCTGGTGTCTAGGTCTGATCTCTCCTGTCGGGAGTAGATCCAGGTCTCTTTCGTTATTGTCTTGGACTTAGATAACATAAAGTGAAGGCTACCTTGATTGGCGTGACAAACATCCATTTGGGAGTCTCGGTAGTCTTGGTTCCACCTCCTTAGTTTCTTTCCCTTATGCCATCCATCCTGGATCCACCTCACACAGGAAACTACAAGGTTGGTGATAACATTTTGGTGTTGTTTCCAAGGAGGTAGAGGCCTACCTTGGTTCAACACACCTCACCTTTCCCTACGACATATCTTTTATTGGTGAATTACTTGTCTGGTTCACCTGGCAACTCCACCCCGCGACTCCACTAAGGATCGTACCCAATATATTAATCTTAAGTTCTTAGAGAATACCATAAATCATAATGAATTCGGATGTATTTCTGAGGCACATGAAAGAAGTAATCAAAAAAAATGATTGAAAATACAAGGCAAATAAACGAAAGGGATAGATGGAGGTCAGACTACGGGTATGAGGATGACCTCGAGCATGACTATGGGTATGAATCCAGTTATCACAATACTTATGATACCCACTAGCTTCCTTACCCATGCAATAGAGATTTCCCAACCATCCCGAGTGAACCTGTAAGTCGACATGAACCTAGAAGTCAGCCCCAGTCAAATCCTTATAGCAGCCAAGTAACCAAAGTTGTGAAAAAACAAGACAAACGGTCTCCTTTTGACTTTTCTAAAATACCAGGAGCACCTCATCCTATGCCAAAGGATTTCACTAGGATGTTGCCCCAGTTTAATGGAAATAATGATATATCTATTGAAAATCATTTGGACACTCTTTGGGATTACATGGAATCTAGAGGCGTAGACAATGAAGATGTTTATATGCGAGCCTTAGGAGAATCCTTTTAAGGGGATGTTCAACCATGGTTTGAGCATTTATCACCAGGATCAGTCACTGGGTATGCCATGTTCACAAATTTGTTAATTGATAGTTGGAGTAGGAACACTGATAAAATTGTAGAGTGCCAATCTAGCAATGATTATGCAGTTGATAATCAATATATCGATAGTGTGCTTTCTTAATTGGACCATTTCTCTCCTGATATGTTCCAAATTATGAGCGTGCCTGCAATCCATAAGAATGTTACATAGTACTTTGAGAATAATGTTTCAAAACCTCATGTTGAAACTAAGAAGGATATCAATCAAATCATACGAGATACTCTGCTATTATTACCTAAAGCAGTCACAAAGCAAATCCTAGATTTGATCCATGGAAGGGAACCTAATCACCATAAAGAAGCATCCATAGTTGATCCTTCCATTTGTGAGTCCATTAAATAGCCTTTAGAAGAGGAACTCCATAGTCATTGCCTAATTGACGATAATTTGAGTCAGTATGCAAGCCATCTAAATCTGGATTCAGACTTTGATGAAATCAATCTAAATTTCGATGAAGAGCAATCATGTGATCATATTGTAGTTGAAGACCAATTTTGTGAGGATAATAATGAACATAGTGATGTTTTTCCTTATTAAATGAATGATGATGATCATCTATCCTCAGTTGAATGTAATGAACAATCTCAAGAATAACAACTACATGATGATGATATACTAGTGAGCGAGATTGACCTAGAACCTTCTTTGTCACATCTATCGAACTGGAATCTGTGTCCAAATAATCATCAAGAGCCTCCAAGGAATGATTCTTTTAATGCTGCTACTATTCCCCATCATACTTTTGATCAAGGTGATTTGGTAGAGGAGATTAATCATAGCGAGTCTAGTTCTTGGGATGTTAGTTTCAATCTTTCCAATTTCTCTAGCAAATGTACCATATCACATGCAATATTGGTGTTAACATCTTTAGGTGATACAAATCAAGTTTTAATTTTTCAATCCACCCTCCCATCCCAGCTCTTAATGTCCTTCTCTATAGTATAATGTAGTACAGATTCTAGAAAGTTCCAACTGGTCAATGGTAAAGCATTTTATCTCCTTTCATCCTTGGTGCATAATGTTTTCAACTTTGCTAATTTCTTTGATTGGGTGAATTAAAAGCTCTATAAAGACCAATTCCATATTTTCTCATTTTATAAACAACAAATGGGGTTAATCTCAATATCCAGTTTAATGATCTCTAATTGGTCCCTATTTTGTTTCATCATTGATCATAATACGAGTATGATTGAGTATGCTAACCAAAAAGATGAGGGAAACAATGATGGCCTAGGAGGGGTGAATCATGTATCGTATTTTTTCTGACATCAAATTTAAACTTGCATAAATTTTATGATCCTATCGATCTATGGATAGATGAAGTCTACAACAATCAATCTCACCCCTGACATGATTTCATTTCTCTTTATCCATATCTTTCTTCGATTTTCAAACAATAAGTTATAATGGCTTTAACTTTCATTCACATTACTTACAAGCCATCGTTGATTTGTTCTATCATTAATTATAAAGAAAGCTCAATAAATTTGTTTAGCAAGTGGTTACATTGGATTTATGATTTTACCTAACACTTGTCTAAACTGGTTGGAGTAGGGTAGGTAGACCTGAATAAGCCTTTCTCAGCAGTAGTGTAGAACATGCAGCTTCGCCTGAAGCTCGTATTTGAGGCTCTTAGTATAGTTTTGATTTTTGTCATCCTGCAAAAATAAAAAAATCAAACTTTTATTGAAAGTTATGGTTATAGATTAGATTTATTTTCTTCTTTTCAGTTCCATGCATCTTTATTTTCAGTATTTTATATATTGTTCTGATGACTGGTCCGTGAGTTTGGTATAGCTCTGGACATGTTGCAGGTAGTCAGGTACATTCTTGGTAGCGGTTGCAAAGCTGGATGGATTGATCGAGGATGCGAGAAGCAGAGTGCGAGGACAAGACATTCTGAGGTTCTCAAGCACTCTTTTCAGCAGAGCACTTGTCCCAGCAGGAGCCAGATGTTATCACATATATAGTAGCCAGGCTACCATATTCTATTTTTCAGACACAGTACATTTTTCAGCCAGATCTCTTGCATATGAGATGCTGAGACAAGAAGTTTTGATGGATCATTATTATATTAGTGGACTATTGTACTCTCCCATGTCAGGACTGAGTCTCATGACACTCAGATTTGAGGACTGATGTAGCCATATATGTCATTACAGAGCAGTCATTGATGCCCAGTTTTATATCAGTTCTTTTTCATTGGATAGATGGTGTCTCAGATGGATTATATTGCATGATTATGACTCAGCTTTTTATATTGTGTTATGGTTATTATTGCTCTTATACTGATTTTTGTGAAATGTATTAACTTGTGGTATCATGATCTGGCGGTCATAATTATATGGACTTGAATGTTTTTTGTACTATGTAGTGATGTCCCTACTTAGACTTGGAAGTTCCTGACCTATACTCATTGGTTTTACCCTCCTTAGGGAGAATAGAGGTAGTCATTCCCACCATTGTTTTGGCTTTCTAGTGTTGGATCCCTCATTCATTGTCTCCACCCATCCATTACCTTCCAGTTTAGTTTTCAACCCAACTGACTTCTTGACTTATGGCATGGAGGACCCTTTTACCCGCTAGAACTTTTGTTGGACAAGCCTCCTTGTTTATATTGTATCTTGGCTCTGAGTTGGTGACAAAACTTGCCTTTGGTAAGTTGGATTGTATGCCTAAATCATTTTGGTCAGTTGTCTTGATGTTTGCCATTGTGCAGAACTCCCCCCTAGTCACTTGAGATGTTGTTGGCTAAAACTGAAAGCTCATGTACTACCTGTATTGAAAATATTGAATATGTGCCCATGGAAAATGAAAATTATAAAACTGTGTTTCTTAACATATGTAAAGAGGGCAAGAGCAATGAAATGCTAAAATACTCCTTGAAGAGTATAAGAAAAGATCCAAAAAGGCAATGCTTAAAAATATGCTATATCCAAATATTGCTGACCTTATAAAAATAAATATGTCCCGGATGAGATGACATTAGCTATGCTTTTAAGCACTAGTGAAGTCCCAAAGGGTCATATAGGGCAAAACAACCATGAAATAAAATGATGATCCTAGTGAACTTGGATCAAGCTTGATGTAGTCATGATGCCTAAGTTGAATAAGCACTCTCTAAACAACTCACCCATTTGTGAGGCATTGCCATTCCTTGTGTTGGTGTTTGTCCGACATTGGTTATAGTGAGTATTCCCTTTCCATTATCCAAAGTGTTATGATGTTGAGCGGGAAGTCATCCTTTTCTTTAGCCTTGTAAATTTCATCTTTCACCCTTCACTAGCAAATTGACTACAGCTATGAAGTGAGTATAGTCCTAAAAGTCTGAGTCTGAGTAATAATAAATAAAGCCTTATATATGTATTGGTTGATGTACTGCCAATGAAATGAATGCTACTTTTTGTGATTGTTGCTTAAATGAGTTGTAGAGCATGTCTTAGCATTTTAACACTTGCAACATATGGATGATAGTCTAAGTTATTATTGGTATCTGATCATTTACAAATGGTTATATTATTTATTGGATATGATTGCTGATTAGATAGAGACATGTGAGGGGCATGAGTATACACCTTAGATGGATTTGGATTCTCTGAGTCTAATGAGACAATTTATTTCCAGTTCTGGGCACTTGCAGATATGATCAAGCTCATTCTGCCTCTTTGATGCGGTTTTTCTTCACAGGTTGATATGTCTAAGCAGGGAGATGTTTTAGTTGGATCTCCTAGTGCGTTGTATGGGCATAGGGGGTGCAGACACTTGTTTTTACCATAGTACCCCCATCCCAAAGATCCTGGTGGGCTCAGTTTGACAATGTAGGCACCCTAGGAGGCTGTTTTGGCAGGATAATGTTTCCCGAGGTAGATTAAAAAATGATTAATGGCTATTGAATAAATCTATTTGGGCTACTGAGGCAAGGAAATGACATGGGATGAGTCACAATGATGAGAGTGATGTCCTCCACACCTTCTCCAGCAGTCGCAGCACCTGATTGGGCCCACACCTATTTTTGGGCATTTTTTATTTTCTTGAGCTTTTGGGAGGCTCACGATTTCCTTGAGGCACAAAGTCAAAGAATTAAATTATTAAATTATTTTATTGTTCCATGGGGACACCTAGAGGGAGTTAGTCAAACACTCCTTGGACCCACCATGTTCTTTATTTATTTCTTGTTGAGTGGGTTACCCTCTTTATGGGTGTTTTAGTCCACTTTGGTACTTTATGGTTATATTGATTCATGTATTGTATGTTGAGCTCATCTCAACCATTGATTAGAACATTTCATCTTTTAATCTTAGCCACTTGTTTTGAAAGTGGTTAGGATTCGGTTATGATTGTGGTTCTCTCATTTCTATTTAAAGGAGAGAGCTTCTCATTTGTAAGGGGTCTTTGGCTCTTGGATCTGAATAATAGAAAGATTTTTCTGTGGATATTTTCTGGATCTGCTTTGCATCTGATGTTATCAAATGGTGATTGGATGGTCTTTTGATTCCTATCATTGTGGAAATTCATGTGAGATCTATATTTTCTTCTATCATTGTCTTGTCTATAGGAGGGCATTTTGGCTGGAGCATTTTTGCAGGGGGGCCTCAACTCGTTTGGTTATCTTCGACTTGGATCAGGGGGTTTTCATTAGTTTCATTGTGATCTATGATTAGTTCTTTTTACTTTCCTATAGCATTTAGTTTCTTTATATTGTCTTAGCAAATATGATATTGTTGACATTTGCTCATGTAGGGTAGGGGGCGAATTGGTGGCTTGGAGTTTACATATGTCATAGAAATCACTTGGATTTTCTAGAATTGATCAGGATAGCAAGGATCATCACTGTTAAGACTTCTACAAGAATTTCCAGGTACGATCCAACAGGTAACTCTCTTCTCTTTAACAGATCTGAATCCATTGTACCTGCTTTTCCTTCCATTTTTCTGAAAATTCCTAAAATACTAAAAACCCTAAAAAGCACTAAATTTGGGAACCGTATGGATCTTTGGCCAAACCACTTCTAGGTTTCATAGATCAGGCCTCCCCTTCATTGAATCTACTACAATGTTGGTCAAATTATTGCTAGTTTGACCTAGATATGATTTTAAGCCTGAAAACTACAAAACCCCCTACTGAAAATTTGACTTGCTAGGGTTTTGACTTTTTCTGATTTATGACTTCATAGACTAATAGATCGGGTCCTACACAATCCAAATCACCCTCAACGATGTCCAGATTCATGGTAGTTTGACCTAGATCTAAGTTTTAGACTGAAATAAGCCTAGCGCCTTCACTGAAAATTGGACTTTTCCAGAGTTTACTTTTTCTGAAATCTGACAGGTTAGGTGGATAGATTAGGGCTTGAGCACTCTAGAACACTCCCAATGCTGAGCTAGTTCCTTCTAGGTTTCCCTAGATCTGAAACACTGACTTTTAGCCTCCTAGCCCGCCTCATTAGATTTTGACTTTTTCAAATCTGATCTTTCCTGCAATTTTCTGACTTGGGTTTGTAGACCAGGCCATCCTGATTTCATTTCCCCTCCAACGTTGAGCTGATAGTCTTGTAGTGGCTCTACATCTGTAGATATGCCTCTCCAAACCCTAGTGCTTGCCCTCCTTCTGCTGATTTTCTTGTAACCTGAATCTTTCAGACCAAATCCTTTTCTGGGTCCATAGATCAGGGTATATTGTAGGCGGGTTCACTAAAATGTTGTGTTGATACTGACTCCATTGCCCAATGCACGAAATGCACTAATCTCCTATCTCTAGCGCTAGCCCTAAATTGACCTTGCTCCCATTCTCTTTGCCAACATTCATTGATAACTCAAGTTACCTATATTTCACTGAGTCTGTCTCCTTGGTACTAGACAGTCCCAACTCTATACTTGCTCTCCCTGTCACAGTTACGTTTCCCAAGATAGTGGTCATCTCCATGAGTTGCTAGTACCTAAACCCTAGAGCTAGGGTTTCCATTTATCTTACACCTTATGTACCTCAAAGCCACACTTGATTTGTTCTGGTGTCTAGGTCCGATCTCTCCTGTCAGGAGTAGATCAGGGGTCTCCCTCGTTGTTGTCTTGGACTTAGATAACATAAAGTGAAGGCTGTCTTGATTGGCACGACAACCATCCATTTGAGAGTCTAGGTAGTCTTGGTTCCACGTCCTTAGTTGCTTGCCCCTCTACCATCCATCTTGGATCCACCTCACACAGGCAACTACAAGGTTGGTGATAACAGTGGTGACCCATGGTATTTTGTTACCCATGGTATTTTTCTGTGTTTTTTTTATCCTTTCTCTTTTAAGGGTTTTTTAACCCTTTTTGAGAGAGAGTGAGGGTAAACCATAGTAAATAGTGATGTTTTGGACAAATTTTGGTGGAAATAAAATTGTGAAGGTCAAAAGTAAGGGAAATATGGTAGGAATATGATGTATGTATATGGTTTAGACCATGGAGAGCTAGGTGAACACTTTTTAGTGTTAACATATTGCCCCCCTAATGTGTGAGGGAAGGAGCTCATCGTATGGCCAATAGACATCATAGGATCATGGGAATAATGGTGACAACAATGGAGAGATTAGAGAGGCCCGCGAAGAAGTGGAGCTTCCTCGTTTGAACTACGATGGCTTTTTGTTTTTATTATGGGTTCTCAAAAATTGATGAGATACAAATGTGTGGTATGTATATGGGTGAGGCGGCCATCCCCATGCTCGTAACAATGTCAAAAGAATAAATAATGGGATCAAGGCTCAAAACATGGGAGCTGATCAATACATATACAAATGATGATACATAATGGTGGCCTCAATGGGAGGTTGAATATAATGCTGATATAAAGAACTGATACATAGGAAGAATGGAATTCTCATGGAATGCAATATCATCACAATTGATGCTCTGCTGACTCTAGAGGTGTACATATATATGGACTCAATGACTGAGAGTCAGAATCTCTATGGTACAATGTGAAACATCAAGTACTGGAGATACATGGAAGCACAACACTGGGGCTTCTGAACACTATCACCAATGCAGTTCGGAAATCGCAAGGAACAAGAAACTATGTGGGTCCCGTAGTAGACTCACCAATGTGCTAGAGTTAGGTGACAACTGGGGTCTTCAACCAAATAATGAATATACCAATACCCTATATGAATCTCAAATATGCGATGATGTAGCTAAAGTCGAGCACATGAGACAAAACCATCCTGAGAGGCACTAATAACTCCTCTCAAGTGGTCCATGGAACTCATCAATGAAGTGGATGAAACGAAGATACAGGGACCTTTGGGTCTATCTTTTGGAATATATGTGATGACGTCGATAGAGGGATACCTGCAACTAATCAAGGAAATGATGTTTCCTTTCCTAGAAGCACGAGGGGGATAATCAAATATGTGGAACAATATGGGGACTGGAACACTGAATGGGGGAACAGAGGCAGGGGAGTATGGGGGACTCAAACTTACTTTGTTCAGAGTATGAAGGAAGGTTTGAACTAGCACCAAATGAAACTAACTCATGGGAGATGGATCATAGCTGTAATATCGGGAATATAATTGCAAATGGGAAATAGTGTAGGATGTAACTGGACTAATGGTATCCAGGGGATCCAAGGAAGAATCATCGTAGAATAATATGAACAAAGGAGACCCAATGGGGGAAAGCTTCCATACTCTGATATCATATGTGGTGGCACCCAAAGACATCATTTGGGCCTTCTTCATAGTTTAAGGAGCACGAGGAAGGGATAGAAGTGAGCCTAATATGACACGATCTTGTGGATCTTTAGCGAGCCCGATAAAGTAAATGCTAGATGATGTTTTCATTTTTAGAGAGTTTGAAAATAGGAAGAAGACTCTAGTGTGGTATCTTTTTCATATGTAGTCTCCTATTCCTGAAAAGGGATAAAAGTGTACAAAGGAGAGCTCTCCCAACCTTTGGGGAAGAAATACTTATTTACCATTGGTAGTCCAACCAGGCAGGAAAAGGTTAAACCTATACTGGCTGGATGGTTGTTCAAATATGTTTATGAGCATGAACGAAACTAAGTTTGCTCGGTAATATTTTCTTGGTGAGAAGGCTGGAAAAGAGATTAAAGACAACCTATAAAGATCCTTTTCGTAAAGTACGGTCCCAATGTCTGAGAAAGTATACAAGTATACAAAGGGAAATGTTCATAGTTCGAAGGTGCTAGAGTAATCCTTTTCTTATAATAGTCTATGTAGTCTAAAAAAGGAAATGAATGAGGCCATATAGATGCCATTTCAAATACTTTAACGAGCATGACAAGAAGCAAGCATGATCGACAATATTTTCATTCTTTTAGGAGTCAGAAAAGAGCTTAACAGAAACTCCATAATGGTCAATCAAGCAAGGGGGAAGTGTTCGATATATGGAAAGAGGTTATGTTGTGAACATGGCTGAGAGGAATAAATGCAGATCACTGATGGGGCCCCCTTGCAGGATGATATATTGAGGTAAATATGGCCAACTGTGTAGTATGGATTGAACAAATGGATCGTGAACATGCCAATACATACAATGGAATATTCATGTGATGGCACGTAAATCGAGGTGACTTCTGGGAAATGGCCCAAAAAATAATAGTGAGAGAATGAAACAAGGGTCTCACAAAAGGATAGAGGATGCAAAACCAAACCTAGTGGTGTGAACGACGTCTCAAACAGACTCTGGATGACTTTGTGGTGCATGGAAGAAGAACTAGACCAAATGGAGGCCTCTAAACAGGGGGGGCACATCACATGTGTCATTTTCACTAGTCAGTGTTGAGTTAGAGTGGAGGACCCTAGAGCTCAACTATTGATTTCTTCCAACTGGACCGACAGTTTTTCGAGATGTGTATTATAGGTAAGAGCTCTCGTGGAACCCATATTTTTCACTGGTTTCGTTTATGGTTTTTCTCATCTTGGGGCTTACGTTGAGCTCAGGGCGTTCATAGGGCTGGGTCTCTCTTTTCGAGGGAAAAGGCATGACCCAGGTTGCTCATATTGAGTTGATAGGCACAACCTAGTCACACCTGTCAGTGAGACAGATGCAACCCAGGTCGCACCTGTTCAACTAGTATGAGTGACCCCATCACTCCTATTCAAATTTTTTGAGCATAGCGGGTCGCACAAAAAGGACGAATAGGGGTGACTCATCCTAGGATGAGTTTGTGTGCATGACTAGACCTGATAGGGACTATGTGTAAGTGTAGGATTCCATGGCTGGTGTGGAGGGAGCGAGATATTGGGAACCTCCGAGATGAGGTACAAGATGATCCAGAAGTGAAGGATATGCTCACTCACTGTGGGTTATGGAAGTACTTCCAGATACCACTCATGCATTCAACAAAACTATTGCTCGATAATCTAGTGAGCTTCTGGGACTAGGATGTTGAGGGTTTTATCATAGAGGAGGATCGAATCGAGATATTGATCCTCAATATCTATTTTATGACTGGGCTCCCTATGTTGGGTGTGATCGATGACACTATTTCAAAGATCTCACATGGGGTGACACTGGACAACCTCTACAAGAGGAATTACTATGCCTCTGCAATGGTGCACTTTTTGTACATATTGGTGTGTGACATCGAGAGTCTTGAGACTCGGCCTGTGGCAGTGATGGTACTGCAGATACTAGGATCATTAGGACCTCACAAGATCTCAGGAGGCCAGTTCCAAATTGTGGAATGTGTGCCGAGGGGCACCTACTTTGGGTGGGTCCAAATGTACCTGGCATAGGTTCGATGTGCATTGAACCATACGAGTTCAGCAAGAGGGGATTTTCGTTTCCCATCATTCTTATGCTCGTTATTTTTTTATCAGATGCCTACTCTACGACTGCATCTGGCAGTGTGAGAGGGGGGACCTCGCGAGCCTCACATGAGGAGGTGGAGAGAGATGATGATAAGGGAGGGAGGTGGCTTAGTGGGCCAATTATTCACCCGATATATCTTTGCACAATGGCAGAAGATACCAGTCCGTATAGGGGACTATCCGTACACTGGTATGGATTACAGGGGAGATCTAAACATGCATCGATATCCAGGATAGGCCTGAAGACCTGATGGTATGTATACATGATGCTTTATGTGGTTGCATTCATATATAGTTTACTAGATTAGTGGTATCCAGTTTATGTGTGTGATAGATACTGATGACATATTGTGTGCATGTGTAGACATCGGGCCACGCCCTCCAACTGGATATCAGAGGTGGAGGGGTGGAGTGGAGGGGTTAGATCCACCTGATCATGGGCACAGGAGGCTCCAAAGTACACTAGAATCACTTTGTATTTACATTGAGCGCTTACTATATGGGATCACTAATGATGACTGGATATACCTTGATGAGGATCTGATCGCCGCATGCTACCATGCTCCTCCAAAGTGGATCCCCTTGATGAGGAGGATCATAGTCATTGTTGAGTATGTCAGTGGAGCGACACAGGGTGATGTGCTGATGGAGGAGGAGGAGGAGGAGGACACAGAGGAGTACATAGACCCAGAGTATGAGGAGAACAAATTTGAATCCAACTAGCAGCTAGTGATGTTGCCACCTAATGCAGTGGTGCACAGGTATTTTTGTACTATATGTATGCTCAACCGAGAAAGCTTGTGGAGATTCTCATTTTGTACTGAACATTATGACATGATATATATGCATGTGGATGCAATTTTCAAGTGTTTTTTATGAGTCCTTTTTATGATGATGCCTATATGATGTATATGAGATATGTATACATGACTATATGATGATGCATGATGCAGTTTTATTTCCTATATGCGATGATTGATGTGCCACTATAGAACATCATTATCCATTTGTTCTGCTACACTATTGAGACTTCTGGTAACATGCATGAATTTAATGGATTCAAAATTTCTAACCAAATGTCTACTGCATAGGAACTTTCTAAAGAGATAAGGATCGTGTACCCGATAGCAGTTATTCAATTGGGAGTCTAGGAAGACATCGAGGTGATGAATACCCAAGTGGAGGGAAGAAGTCAATATACCAGTGACACCATCGTACTCATCTTGGTTGTTGGTGGAAATTCCAACAAAAATTCCATTGATATGGGTCAACTCATGTGATGGGGAATAAATGACCCACGCAGTTAAGGAGAGAATAGGAGACCATCTACTTGCTCCGTCAGCGAACCCAATGTAGCGATGCGAGGTAGGATCCATTTGGAGAAAACAAGGAAACAAAATGTGAGACTCATTATAAGAACGGTGTAAAACAAAAAAAGAAAAACTATGACACAGAGGTCTATATGGTGGCTGACTCTAGGCATAGAACCTCTGGTGAAGGAAATTGGCCTTACCATGGAGACTCTGCAGTTGGTACAAAGTACATAGTGGAGGAAGAATCATAATGGACTGCACCTTCAAAGGATTCACGGTGATCCCTTTGTGAGATACGATGAATCCGAGTAAACTTCCAGCAGGGACACAAAACACACACTTGAGGGGGTTCAAGCGGATGTTGTATTTGTGACATCATAGTAAGACTTGACGTAAGTCTTCTAGATGTTGTGAATGCTTTCGAGAGTGAGCGGTGAGTTCATCTAGGTAGACCAAGATAATATGGATAAGTTCATGGAAGAAAAACATCATGGTCCATTGAAAAGTGGCTCCAATAGTTTTAAGGCCAAATGGTATAACTCGATATGCAAACGTGCCCCAGGGGGTTGTGAAAGTAGTCTTGTACTGGTTGTCTTTATGGATCTAAATCTGGTTATAAATGGAAAAACCATCCATGAAAGAAAAGACTCCATGGTCAGTACACGAATCAATGATTTTGTCAATGAATGGAGTGGGGAAGTTTCCTTTGGGACATGCCAAATTCAAGTCACGGAAGTCAGTACAGACGCGAATGGTACCTTGCTTTTTGTTAATGGGAACATGATTGGAAACCTAAGTGGTAGACATGATAGGGTATATGAAACCTACTTTATGTAGTTTCTCAATCTCAACTTTGAATGCAGGATCCTTTAAGGGGTGAATGGGTCTTTTATTTTGGCATATGGGCGCAACATCATGCCATGTTTCGATACAATTTTCAACGATAGATGGATCAATCCCAAGCATCTCGATGTAGGACCAAGTGAAAATATCATGGAATTCCTGAAAAAGTGCTTTGTAAGAAGCAACTTCTTTAGGGGAGAAAGATGCTCTAAGTGTAATATCTTCAACTACCTTGGGTTTGGTTGATATATTAACCTTAATAGTTGGTGAAATGTTATCCATGTTTCCCTCTTCAAAGGTGTCAGGGGACGGAATGGCGTTCTTGAACCAGTCTACCTTTCCATGGACGAAGTCTTTGGCTTCAACTAAGTACTGATACGACGATAAAAGAGGTTCTTCAGGGATAAATAATGAGCAATGGTGCATATCATCCCAAGGGTACTCAGGAGTCGAAAGAGATTCAAGGAATTCCTCATCATTGTTAAAACAATGCATAGATAGATCAGAGGGATCCTCTATGTCTGAGGGAACGAAAGGACTACTGGAACTGGAGATCATGTATATGGTGTTGGTTGTGTCTGAGGAAGAAACTGAAGGGTGGATCTCTTCGAGGACAATAATTTTGGATTCACGAGAGTGTTTCTGAAGGTTGTGAAGGGCTAACAGATATTCAGGAAAGTCGAGGAAATGGTGAAAGTAATGACCATACAAGCCACAAACTGCACAAGGATGGTTGGTTTGCAATGGATTGTTGTTGACCACTGATGGATCTGGGATGGTGACCACTGGAGTGCCATCGGCCTCATCTACAGTGTCCATGTGGGTGTGAAGGAGAGGAAACTCAGGATAGTTTTGTGTCACATGGAATTGGACATTACACAAAGCACAAATAGGAGTCAAACGTGGTTTAGTCATTGCTTTGGAGGCCTTGCCCCGACCTTCTTTAGAGGAGGAGGGGAAGGCTTGGAGATAGGAGTAGTCTTGGATGGACCAGGAGGTGGGTGTGATGCCGTCTCAATGGGTTGGAAGGGAGTCAAAACAACCTGGGGAGTTGGGGGTGGGGTTGATGGATCGAGGTACCATACAAGAATGCCCAATGTGAAACTAGATAAGTTGAGAGTAGCCATGACAGGCTCATTCACGATGCCAGATGATGGAAAAAGGAAGGGAATATTGTGTACTAGGAAAGAACCCTAATAGTTCCCTGATGACTGTGGTTGGGGTTGTGACTGGGGTTGCGATGTGGTCAGAATGGTACTGGACGTGATGGTGCAAAAATTTGATACGTCATTCAACTAAGGTGGAGGTGGTAAGGACAAAAAGGTGTCCGTCATAGGAGTGTTGGTGAACAAGCTCGGGCCAAAAACAAATAAAGATGGAATGGACATGATGTCAATGGTGATGTTGATAGTAGGAAGGATGTGTTTCGGTGTGGCTAGCCCCTTAGGATCATAGTACATCAAGTGGTCAATGATCACAATCTTACCATCATGAGGGAACATCATGAGTTGAAAGACGGTAGAGGCCACGGATCACATGGAATACATGTAGATACATCCTAGGAGGAGGTTGTAATCAAGTTGGGAATTGACAACCTCAATGTCAATCAACACCATTTTATAGGCTAACTCAACAAGGACGTTTGTGAGAATCCCTTGTGGCTGAGTAAAGAGACCATCGTAGGCGCAAAGAGCGGTGGTGGAAGGTTGAAATAACAGAGGTATCCCCCCTCATCAATAATGCATCAATGTATGAAAAAATTATGAATTGTGGCCAGAAATTGGAAAGCGACGTTAGATGGCATCTTGGGCTCTCCTTGATCTAGGTCAAAGGTGATCAACCTGGAATCCGAGGGATCAACGACACCTAGAACAGAAAACAATGGTTTACACTATGATGGACAATTTTTAAGCACTTCCAAAGTGGACATGGCTATAGGATATTGGGCCAAGTCATCAACTATGCTATAGTTGAGGGTAGCTTTGTAATGTCCCCATTCAAATAATTGCATAGCAGGACAATTCCATCAATCCTACTAGTTCCCTAGGTTGGATGGATACATTTGGAATTTTAATAAGGGAGATAATAAATGATGTTCATAAATTAGAATGAAATAAATATTTAATAATGGATCTAATTAAATAAATACAAGAGAAAATTGAAGTGGAAATGGAGCATGGAGACACATGGACATTATAGGGCCCACACAAGCTAGAATTTATGTGCGATATGGCATCCTCCTCTTGCAATTTCAAATCCATGGGAGGCCTAATGTTCTTGGATGAGTTATAAGGCTAATACACTTTTCCCTATGCATCATAGGTCAAGTTTGGAAGTAAATGTAACTTACATGGGAGAGGAAGAGTCAAATGGGAGTGTCTTGGACACTTTGGCTAGATTCCCTAACATCTATGACATCTATAACACCAATGATGGAGATGCTATGAAATTTATAATATATTGCAGACCTGAATGCTGACATATGACCATTATGACATTTCAGGCCTAAATATATAATCCAATAAGGCACTCATGTGAGTTGGGGAAGCTCAATGGGTCCCTACTCGAATTGGGGGAAGATGGAAGGCTAGGGAAGGGAGGACACATGGAAAATATTGAGCACAAACCATAATTAGAATTTTATTGAGTTTGTAGATGGATTGGTAACCTTATAAGGTTAATTATATTTATAAAATACATGGATTAAACCAAGAGAAGGAAAGTTTGATCATTTGAGAAATTTTCATTTTGAAGAGAGAGAGCTAGTGGATGACTAGTTTCTTATCTTAGCCAATTTCGAGGGTGAAAGATTCCCATACAAGTTGGTGTTTGGAGAGTCCATTTAGGTATTTCATGGATATTTAATGGATTTTGTATTTGTAGGTGTAATCTATAGGGAAAATTGTGTTTTCTTCTAGTGCATTACATTCTCTCAACCATTTCCAGTCTTTATTGCATATTCTTGCTTATGGAGGAATATCGCTTTGCATGAGATATTGTACTCTTTCGGAGAGATTCTAATTTTCCATTTATGATTGTAATAATATTAATATACTATTTTATTTATCTTCAGAACTCATGTCTAAATACCAAATGGTTGTATGTAAAAGTGATTATTAATGAGCAAACAATGACCATTTCCCCACTATATTGATGTATGCCATTGTAATGCTGATGATTTCGAATGAAAGAATGTTTGTATTATATATTTATGATGAATAAAATAAAATTTATTAGTATTACAAGTTTCATATCCAGCACTTAATCATTTTAAGTCAGCTTACTCAGTTTATTTGCATTTGGAGAATATTTGGTGCCATTTCCCCAAGCGTTGAACTAGTGATTTTGTAGCTGTTTGGGAGAAGGTTATAACAGAATTTATAAAATAAATAATGAGGAACATGAGAAATTAATAATTTCCTTTAAACATCCTATGCATTTGTTCATAAATTTGAGTGGTTTTGGGAGCATTTGGAAATCCATTTTCAACATTTACCTTGGGGGAATTGGAACCCCAATTTGCTAGTGAAAACTCCTACCTTGGCCAGAATATTAAAAAAAAATTGCAGAAGTATTTGGAAGGTCATAAACCATCCCTATTTTTTTTTTAAGTCTTAATATCATTCATATACCTTATCAGAATATATGGGATCATTTGGGTCAATTTGGAGGCCTAGACATCAAAACTAGTCAAAGGTCGAAATAGGGAAAAAAGTGAAAAATTGGTCATTGTAATAAAAATTATTAAAAAGGGACATTACAAGTGGTATCAAAGCATGTTCCTTGCACCTGTGCATTAATACCATCCATTTAATAAAATTTTGTAGACATGTCTTGGTTTCATAATTGACCCAACAAGCTCACTTTCCTTCCTCCTCAGCCAACGAAAGAATAAATTACAACCATAGATATTGAAGCATGTCTCCAGGAGTATCGAAATTTGAGAGGGGATATTCATGAGAGGTATTCCTTTTTAGAAAATATTGTCAAGTAGGGATTTAGAGACAAGATGGAAAATGTGAATTCATTAAGGGACAATTAGCAATCCACAAGTTTGGAGGAGCATGCAATGAGAAAAAAATCATCCTATTTGTGAAAAGAGCCTAGGTACACCATTAAAGGAAGAAACAAAGAATCATGAAGTGCAGCATCAATTACCTCAAGGTTATTTCAGAGAAGAACATAAAGAGGAAGGTGAATACAATAACACAATCCTTACTAATGGGGGTTGTTCCAATCAAAGAGAATCTATTGATGGATCCTTGAACTATGAAGGAGTACCTACTGATGGGTGCTCACAAATCTATGTTGGTGACATAGAGATCATATTTGAAAATGTTTCTCCAGGACAAATTTCTCATAAGCATGAATATGAATACCTTGTGATAGAGAATGAGGAACCAAGATCAACTTCACCATCATCACTTGAGCTTCAAGAAGTTGATCAAATCAAGAAGAAAGAAGAAGAGGAGGTTCAATCCCATGAAACATCCTTCATTTAAGGGTATTTGAATATGAGTGAAATTTATATCCATGAGGCCCTTAGCATACTCCATGATACTAAAGCATTGGTGTCAAATTCTTGTTGGAAAATTTCTTCATTGGAGGATCTATCCTTCCTTGAAGACATGGAGAAGATTCAAAGAAAAATGTGAAACATTGAAGATAATTTCATGCCTTTTATTTTTTATATAAATAATTTGGTTGAGCTTAATGAATGTTTACATGAAGAATTATTGAATAATAACAAGGATATTCATAAGCTCAAAACTCAAAATGAGCAACTTCTAAAAAGGTTTCAAGATACTTGTTCTTCCTCCTATGTTTCATATTTTCATATGGTAGATTGCTTGGAGGATTCTCATGACATGATGGATCGTGAGAAACATAAAAATCGCAAGTTCTTGATGTGTTTGAATATTATATTGATGAGAGCAAATTACTTCTTGTGGTGGAAGAGGAACTTGAGTTTTGTCTTGAAAATGGTTACACAATTTTTGAAGAAGTGCATGATTCCGCCACCTTGGAACCAACCTATGAGGAAAGTTTTGCATTTTTAAGGGAGGTGCATAATCCTACGTCTATGTATCCTTCACATGATGAAAATTTTGAACTTTCTGATCATTTGGGTGAGTTGTTTCTTTATCCTACATCCTACACGTAAAAATTTTGCAGCATTCATCATAATGAAGTATGGGTGAAAGGTTTCTTTTTTATAGTGCCACATGAGGAGTATGAAACTCCTATATCTCCTTTTGATGATGAAATGATTAGAGAAACATATTATTTACATTTGTAGTAGCATCCATTTTCACATTATGATGATACAAATCTACATGGATTCACCGGCTATGGTATTCACTTGAGTCACTTGGAGACTCATGATTTTCGTTGCTCCTTGCCTAGTCCATTTGATGTTGGAGGAACTTCATCCCACACTTGGGTGAAGAGATATATGATTAAATAACACTAATGTTTGCAGAAAAATCCTCTACTATTTCATGATGATATACACATTCATGGGTGTATTGATGAGACTACTTTGAGCCACTTGAAGTATTCATGTTTTCTTTGCTCCTTATTTGGTTCAGATTTTGGTGGAGGTTCCTCATTCACTTCTTGGATGAAAGAAAACATGGCTGATTATATTTATGCACATTATATATTTTTGGAGCAGAATTATGGGTCATGGGATCCTCACCTATGTCATTGGGGAATATCTGATATAATACTTGATGCTTGTGTGTATGGGCCATATGGTGATCTACTTACTTGGATGTACAAGCACTTTCATGATTCTTTGATGAGGTACCTTGTTGATGTACATTTACATGATGTTGTTATGTAATTTAATGATATATATTTTTTACTCATGATGTATGTAAAGGTGAAATAACATCAATGGGATCCTTGAATTGCTTGGTTTCATATCACTTGGAGTAGCAGTTTGGTTGTTGGTTTAAGAAAGAAAACCAACCTTCAGTTATTTGAGTTCGTCTTTGTAGAGTAGTGTTCTAGTTTCCTATGTGGGAGACCTTTTGAGAGATGGATTCAGTTTTCACATGCTTGGTTTTCATGGAATTTCATTATAGAAATTTCACACCATGCAGGTATCAGGATCATATGGGACCCTGGGATCATTTTTGGTCTCATTGGTTTCAATTGTGGGGGCAACAAGCAACAATGGAGATTTAGTCACCACTTGAGAAGATGATTAATCATAGTAGTGCAGAAAAACACATGGTGGTTCCTCTTTGAAATTTATTGGAATCTTAAGAAGCTCAAATTTTGGTAACTTAACACCAACTTCAAATAATTATACATAAGCAAAAAGGGGTGAAAGTTCAGAAAAAGTTTCCAAAATTTGGAGATTATTTGCACAAATTTGGTTTTTATGGATTTGAGTAATCCCTTTGGTGTTAGAGGTGATGTTACATGATATATAAATATGCACAATCCACATATCTTTACTTTTTGGAACACAAAATGCAGTACATGAGTGCCACTACTCAAGTTGCAGCTAAAGAAAACCAATGAGCAGAGCCATAACAAAGAGCTTGGTGCAAAGCCTAGGAGTACCAAATCAGGATGCCACTTGGGAATATGAAAAAATATTGCATCATAAAAATCTGAAATTTCTTGAGGACAAGAAATATTGGGTGGGGAGGACTATAATGCCCCCATTCAAATAATTGCATAGCATGACAATTCCATCAATCCTACTAGTTCCCTAGGTTGGATGGATACATTTGGAATTTTAATAAGGGAGATAATAAATTATGTTCAAACATTATAATGGAATAAATATTTAATAATGGAGCTAATCAAATAAACACAAGAGAAAATTGAAGTGGCGATGGAGCATGGATACACATGGAGATTATGGGGCCCACACAAGCTAGAATTTATGTTCCACATGGGATCATCCTCTTGCAATTTAAAATCCATGGGAAGCATAATGTTATTGGATGGGTTAGAAGGCTAATACACTTTTCCATATGCATCATAGGTCTAATTTGGAAGGAAATGTAACTTACATGGGAGAAGAAGAGTCAAATGAGAGATTCTTGGACACTTAGGCTAGATTCCCTAACATCTATGACATCTATGACACCAATGATGAATATGTTATGACATTTATGACATATTGCAGACCTAAAGGCTGAAATATGACCATTGTGACATGTCAGACCTAAATATAGCATCAAAGAAGGCGCTCATGTGAGTTGGGGAAGCTCAATGGGTCCCTACTCGAATTGGGGGAACATGGAATTCTTGGGAAGGAAGGACAAATGGAAAATATTGAGCACACACCCTAATTCAAATTGGATTGAATTTGTGGATGGATTGGTAACATTCAAAGGATAAGGATGTTTATAAAATATAGGGATCACCGAATATAAGGGATTTTGATCCAAGTTGGTGTTTGGAGAGGCCATTCAGGTATTTCATGGATATTTAATGGAGTTTCTATTTGTAGGTGTAAGATATAGGGAATATTTTGGTTTCTTCTAGTGCATCACATTCTCTCAGCCATTTCTAGTATTTATTGCATATTCTTGCTCATGGAGGGATTGCGCTTTGGGTGAGATATGGTACTCTTTGGGAGAGATTCTCATGGTACATTTATGAATGTAATAATATTAATATAATTTTTTCTCAATATTCATAATTCTTAGGTAAAAATATGAAATTATTGTATGTAAAGTGATTATTAATGAGCAAACAATGACCATTTCCCCACTATATTGATGTATTCCATTGTAATGCTAATGATTTCGAAGGAAAGAATGTTTATATGATATATTTATGATGAATGGACTTCAATTTATGATTATTACAAGTTTAATATCCATCATTTAATCATTTGAAGTCATCTTACTCAGTTTATTTGCATTTGGAGAAGATTTGGTGTCATTTCCCCAAGGGTTGAATTAGTGATTTTGTAGATGTTTGGGAGAGGGTTATAACAGCATTTATAAACTGAATAATAATGCAAATGAGACCTTAATAATTTCCCTTAAACATCCTCTTCCTATTTTCATAAATTAGAGTGGGTTTGGGAGAATTTGGAAAGCCATTTTCAACATTTACTCTGGGAGAATTGGAACCCCAATTTGCTAGTGAAAACTCCTACCTTGGCCAGAATATTAAACAAGTTTGAAAAAGTATTTGGAGGGTATTAAATCATACCTAAACATAATATTGAAGTATTAATATCATTCATATACCTTCTCATAAGATATTGGAGCATTTGGGTCAATTTCGAGACCTAGACATCAAAACTAGTCAAAGGTCAAAATAGGGAAAAAAGTGAAAAATTGGTCATTGTAATAAAAATTCTTAAAAAGAGACATTACAAGATTTGGAAATAGCATTGTTTGTGACATGAAGCATAGGGAACTATTGGACTCTGGTCTCCCCATCCATGGGGGGTCTCGGTAAGTGGAGAGACATGTTAGAAGTGGTAGAGGTAGATGCCGTTGATGGGTCAACAATTTCTATGGTGGAGCCATACTGGTTGCATTGAGTCTATAGGTTGAATTCAGATGAAAACATAATGAGGTGATGGACACCAACATTAGTAGGTGGGTCCACAACAGTAGTTACGAGAGTAGGAAGGTCCAAGGGTTGGGTTACAACCATTCCTTGGTGTGGTAAGGGGTTTTGGAGCACCATAGGTGGGGGACTGGATGGCGTTGGGTTGGGATGAGCTGGAACATCCATGTTCGGATCATGTTGACTGTAATTTTAGAGAATTTATTAGACACGATACATGTGAGGACACTAATGAGTGTAATGCTATAGGTTTTGCAGATAGCACATAGATGATTGGTCTACACTGTGGTTTCTTTCTTGGTTGATTAGGATGATATGGGTTATCTGTAGGAGGTTCAACACCATTGTTGTTTGGAGTGTTGGCCTTCTGGCTACCTCCTTGAGGCTGGTTTTTTCCCTAATTCCTACCTCTCTTGTTATTTCCATACCCTTATTGGTTATTGGGGGTGTTACACTGAAATTTTGCACTCTTGATCCATGTGTCAACCCTTTTCCTAATCCCCAAGTTTCTCTCTACTAAAGTTGATTGAGATTGAGGTTTTTCAAGCCTTTTTTCCCTCCCCAGTATGGTTGCCAAATTTTTTATCAGATAAATCTACTCAATCGCAATTAAGCCAGATCTCCCTAGTCCAAGTGGATATAGAACAAATCAATTACATAATACAACCTACTTTCTTAGATCAAATGGAAATGCAAAGTAATGGATAGATCACCTACCTGAAATATGCAGATCCTCTTCTCTCTTTGTTGATCCAAGCTCCAAAATATTCAGATCTATAGCTTAATATATGGATCCATTAACCCTGTAAAGCAAGTGGAAACGAGAAAATAATATATGTGTATCCAAACATATAATTGATCTAAGCCAACAGTTAAGGAAGAAAGCTCTAAACATCATCAACAAAACAACATTTATGGAAAGAGATTTGTATTAATGTAATCAAGGAGATACATAGAATTACAATGAGAAGGAACATCACAACCTAGCCTTAACACTGCAATATTCAATCCAACAATCCAAGCCAAAGCCTCCAAAGCAAGATAGTAAGCCGCCTATAAATTCCACCAGCATAAAAGTACCATAGTCCTTCCTCCCTTCCAAATGGAGAGAGGGTTCAATTTATAAGGCTAAAGGGATAGAATAGGTTGAGGATTAGGAGGAGGGATCAAAGGGATCTTCCCTATTGGTTAGGAACCGAAGGTTAGGGATCAAAGGGATCTTCCTTCGGACGAGCTATATTGAGCGTTTGTTACCCTTTTCCAGCTTGTTAAAAATAAAAGAGGTACTCATCAATCATGATGGGGAAATTAAGGAAAGAGTTTGTATTTGTTTATGGCAGTACATAGCCACTCTTGAACATGGCACTCACTTGCATATGCATTTCAGTACTTGGGTAATCCATTTGTCATCAAGTCCTGCTGATTCCATGAGTCTTCTTACCTCCTATGAGTTGTCCAAGAATACTCTCACCGTCAGTTGCATTGGGGGATTGGTATCATTCTCATGTCAATACTGCCAAGTCATGCCATGCCTATGTTCAAGAGAAATTTGGTCATCTATCCACTATCTGCAGTCATTTTACCTTCTATCATGTTGGTCATCCCCGAGTCAGTTTCGTACATCACTCTGTTGTCCAGTTTACTCCAAAACATCTTTGATTGTGTTTTGTGTCGATGATGGGGGATTCACCATGGCCCTCCTTCGACGAGCCTATTCCTGTTGACTTCAAAACTTTATCCAGGAATTAGACTTAGAAACCAAGACAAGTACCTTGGGCCTGCATGTCTTAATGGCAGGTTAGCTTGCTTTCAACATGATTTTACATCATTGGCTCTTGATTGAAAGATATCATCGAGTGTTCGACTCCAAGTCCTTTATTCACATTCGATGGTCGTTATTATGATACCTTGGGAATCATTGACATCAATGGTGATTTCCCTAACACCTGTTAACAATTTACATCATTGACTAGTAATCAAGTGGTTTCTACCATGTTCGGCGTCAAGACATTGTAATCACATGGTTAGATTCGTATCGTTGCGGGTTCGGCTTGAAGACCTTGGGTTGTCATATATCTTCACCTAGGTTGCGATGGAGTTTTTTTTGAGTCATATTACATGGATCCACCTTTGTATTGGTCGTGGTTGTATTATCATCTCATCATGGATCTACGCTTGTGTCTAGTAGCCATGATTGTGTTCAGTCGGTCTCTACTACCATGGATCTGCATTGTATTGGTCTGCAACCATGTTTTGAGTTATATGAGATTTGAGTCAGTGGTACTGCGGCAGCTTCCAACCAACATCCTTTCCTTAGATTTCTTCACTTTACAAAGCATTCACCTATTGCATTCCTCTAACTTCATGCTTTGGGGGGCATTCTGTTACATCAAAATATTGCACTCTTGATCCATGTGTCAACCCTTTGCCTAATCCCCAAGTTTCTCTCTACTAAAGTTGACTGAGATTGAGGTTTTTCCTGCCTTTTTTCCCTCTCTAGGAAGGTCGGATATTTTCCCCTTCATGCTAGGAGCATCAAAGGTGCTTTTTCTCTTCATGCTAGGTGATGCGGCACCGATGCTCTGTCTCTCACTACTAGGAGTACTGACGACACTTTTCCCCTTTTTGGAAAGTGCGCTAGTGCTATTTCAAGGGAAAAAATGAATATTTGAGACCCTTCTCGAAGGTGGATGAGGTGGTGGTCTATCCCTATTATTTAGGTGAGGTGGAATTTGGTTCCTAACCTATAGGGAAGATCCCTTTTATCCCTCCTCCTAATCCTCAACCTATTCTATCCTTTTAGCCTTATAAAGTGAACCCTCTCTCCATTTGGAAGGGAGGAAGGACTATGGTACTTTTATGCAGGTCAAATTTCTAGGTGGCTTACTATCTTGCTTTGGAGGCTTTGGCTTGGAATGTTGGATGGAAGATTGCAACATTAAGGCTAGATTGTGATGTTCCTTCTCATTGTAATTCTATGTATCTCCTTGATTACATTAATACAAATATATTTCCATAAATGTTGTTGTGTTGATGATGTTTAGAGCTTCTTCCTTAACTATTAGCTTAGATCAATTATATGTTTGGATACGCATATATTGTTTGCTTGTTTCCACATGCTTTCTAGGGTTTTGTAGCTGTAGATATGAAGATTCTAGAGCTTGGATCAACAAAGAGAGAAGAGGATCTGCATATTTCTGGTAGGTGATCTATCCGTTACTTTGCATTTCCATTTGATCTAAGAAAGTAGGTTGTATTTTGTATTTGATTTGTTTTAGATCCACTTGGACTAAGGAGATCTAGCTTAATTCCAATTGAGTATATTTATTCGATAACAAATTTGGCAACCATACTGGGGATCTTACATAGATCTGATTTCTTTTGTTTTGATTTCATATCTGTTTATCAATCCTTTTGCTAGCCTCTAGAGACCTTCCCTCTGTATTTGTATTTGAAGAGTGTCTTGCATCTTCTTGATGCTCTTTGGATCACTATCAGACCTTCCTCCACTATCCTACATGAAATCGGTTTTACCCCCTGTTTCTCCACCGGTGCACCTGGGTTGGGTAGACAGAGCGTTCCTGGTCTAATTTTATAGAATCGAAAGTGTTGGTGCATAGGCGCTCTTTTCCTTAGGAGACAGAACATCATCGGTGCTTTTGTGCAGCCTTGTCGGCACATCGACTCTCATAGGCACTCTTTTCCTTAGGAGATAGAGCACTGCGATGCTTCTATGCAGCCTTGTAGGTGCATCAACCCTCATAGGTGATTTTTTTCCAGTGTTATAGGAGCGTCGGTCCCCTCATAGGCGCTCTGGTGCAGTGTAGAAAGCATAGCGCCCTTTGAAACTCAGTTTTTGGCTCAGATTTCCTTCATTTTTGGGTTTTGGTTTGATGGATTTTGGTTTTTAGGTTGCATGTGATAGTCATAGATCCCCTAGATCCAGCATTGTCTCTTCCTCCCCTCATTCATTGAGTGTTTTGTTTGCATTTTTGTTTTTTTGGAGCAATTCTTGATTGTTTTGGAGTTGTTTGGGTGCTTGTCATATTCCTTTTGATTTCTGAATGAATGGAGTGTTGTAGGTGTTCTCTCTTTTTTTGTTTGTATATATGAGAAGAGAATTATCCTGTTATTTATTGTTCAGATTCATGTTTGTTTGAAGAGGAAACTCAATCAAAAGAGAAGCAAATTAAAAAAAAAGCCAAAAATTTTTCTTAGGGGCTCACGCCCCCGAACCCTCAGGCCAGGGGGGAGGGAAGGCCCCCCACTGAACCCCCCTTGCTCATGTATGAATTCACAAGTATTTTCAAGAATTCTATTTGATGTTGATCTTTTAAAGCTTCATAGTTTCCTTTGAATAGAACTTGGTTTTCTTAGATCTCTAATTTCCATCTTGTTTTAACAAAAGAGTCTTTCCCTACCTTAGGTAGTTTTCATTGAAAGAGAAATGTGCATTGTCATGTAGCTAGGATTTGCATTCTTTTAACATTTCCTGTCTACACATCATGCATCCACTTAATTGCTCAAGATTAAATTAATGCTAGCTTAGGTTTAAAATCATTTAGTAACTGTGTGTAATTTAGTGACGTGTTCGGGTGTTGTAAAACGTAGCAGCTGTGGTTAATTTGTTTGCACTACAACCTGAGACTCATGCGGTTCTTCCATGTACCATAGGTATATTGAATGACCTTTCACGTACCCTTGAGGTATATAGAAAGGTACTTCACATAATCAATTGTATATCGGAAGGTCCCTTGTGAATGGTTGTGCATTAGAAAACACTACTACCGATTTGAGCTCCCTCATACCTAGCGTATATTGGGAGACCCTCTTAGGATTCCTATAACCAACTGAGTTATCCTTTTTTCCTATCCTGTGAGGTTCCTGACTTTTGATCCACTCCTATTCACACAGTTTGCTTGTGGCTTTTAGACTTGAGTAGTGTTTGATATTGTGTGGTACTTCAAAGATTCTTAGAGAGTTCAGATATGGGAGACTCTCCCAGGAACACTAGTCAAGAGAACCCTTTTCAGGGTATGTCTTTTGTTTCTCCCCCTTGTGGAGATGTTGGTCCTCCCTTCATGGCTACTTTGAACCTTCTTGGATTGACTTTAGGATTACTTGTATGGTTATTCTCCAATCTTGTCATACCAAATGCATTCTCTGTGTCAGATCCTGGTCCTTTACCGCATGAGCATCAACCTCATGTGAACCCTTCTCCTTCTTCCTCATCTGTTGAATCAACTTCCCTTTCTTCCTCTTCATCTGTTGAAAATTCTGAAGTTAGTAAATGGGTGGGTAAGAATAAGACAAAAAGGAAGTCTAAGAAGAAGAACACTAAGAAGAAGGTCATCACTCCAACTTCTGATCTTCATGTTGAGAGCCCACCAACCACTGGTCATCATGTTGGGGGTATTGATATACCTATTTTCGGCACCCGTAAAGCTAAGTTCCCTTGTAGACTTTGCAAGAGTGATCACCTTCTCAAGGACTGTCCTGGTCTTTCCCTTGTGTCAAAAGTGTGGTCTAAACATCCTGTGTTGTCATTCTCTGATCATCATGCTAATGATGCCCCATCAACCAGTGACTCTTTGGTTAAGAGTCAAAAAGTAAAGGTCAGATATCCTTGCTTTCTATGTAAGGATATGCACCACACTTACCTTTATCCTCATATGGATGAAGCTTCAAAATTGTTGGAAGATATTACTGTTCCTCAGCAATGGCTTCCAACCGGTTATCGTAAGTTGTCTCTTGATATTCCATTTTTTGATCAAGTGGTCAATCCAAGTCCATCCTTGGTTGATCCCACTCTTCCATTGAAGAGTGAAGTTGAAGCGGTCGATCCAAGTCCATCCTTGGTTTATCCCACTCTTCCTTTGGAGAGTGAAGTTAAAGTGGTTGAGTCAATGTCATCTCCACCTGATCCCACTCTTTCGTCAGAGAGTGTTGAGACTGAAGTAGTCCCTTCGACATAGTCTTCGTATTCTCCCTCTCTTCCAATTGAGAGTGAAAACCATCATGCTGAAGTTTTCATAGTTAGTTCTAATCATTCTATGCAAGAGGAAATTTTGTCTCTTTCAATAGAACTCTCTCCAAGTAGTGAGGTTATTTCCTTTGACTAGAGTAACCTGACAGAATCTCATCTTCATTCGAGTGTCCCTTTCCAGATAGCTTTACGAGTTACTGCTAAGAGTATACTTCACACTATCATTGACAAAGGGGCTTCTGTTAGTATTCTATCCTCTACTGCTTGGAAAGCCATAGGTTCTCCTCCGCTTGTGCCAGCTACCGATTAGATACTGGCTTTTAATCGAAGACCTACATCACCTTTAGGGATCCTTCCTTAGTTGCCTATTACTTTGGAAGGAAAAACTGTCTGTATCAATGTTATGGTAGTCCAAGGTCCCTTAGATTTTAATCTGCTCCTTATGTGTGATTATGTTTATGCCATGAAAGTTGTAGTTTCCACACTCTTTTGAGTGATGTATTTTCCCCATGATGGGAATATTGTGACCATTGAGCAACTTTCCTTCATTAAACCTGATTATTGCATGACTCCTAGTCATTAGACTTCCCTGAATGTCCCGCATGTTCTTGTGGTTCCTTCTCCTTCTAGTTAGCTTCTTCCCATCATAGGTAAAATGGGGGGCATGGCTCCATCCTTTGGATATCATACTGGAGTTAAGCCACTAGCTTCTTATGTAAGGGGGAAACCCACCAACCTATGGACATCATGTTGGCTTAGAACTACTTGCGAGCATAGTTCCCTTTCTGTGTCAAGCTCGTTAAAAAATGAAATAGGCGTTGCAATCATAGTTCCCATTCTGTGTCAAGCTCATTAAAAAATGAAATATATGCATGTGAGCATAGTTCCCATTCCGTGTCAAGCTCGTTAAAAAATGAAATAGACATTGCGAGCATAGTTCTTATCCCATGTCAAGCTCGTTAAAAAATTAAATAGACATTGTGAGCATAGTTCCCTTTCTGTGTCAAGCTCGTTAAAAAATGAATTAGATGTTAGTGAGCATAGTTTCATTTCTGTGCCAAGCTTGTTAAAAAATAAAACATACATGGTGGGCATAGTTCCTTTTCTGTGTCAAGCTCATTAAAAAATGAAATGGATGTCCTCAAGCATAATTACTTTCTGTTTCAAGCTTGTATAAAAATGAAACAGGTTCCCTCAAGCATAGTCACTTTCTGTTTCAAGCTTGTGTAAAAATGAAATAGGCCACCTTGAGCAGTGTTTATTCTTAGTTTCAAGCTCGTTAAAAAATAAAACCAACCCTTTGAGCAGAGTTCTTTTTTCGTATCAAGCTCATTAAAAAATGAAACGAATTCTTCCATTGTGTCAAGACTCAATGAATTTTAGGGCGCATGTACCCTACCTCTTTATGTTGGATTAAGTTACTTGAGAGTTATAATTGGGGAAAGTACCAACCACAGGACATCATGTTGGGAAATCACCTGTCAATGGGAGTCATGTTGAGCATACTTTATTTCAGTTTCAAGCTCGTTAAACCATGAAACGATCCTTTGAGCATAGTTCTTTTTTATGTTCCAAGTTCGTTAAAAAATGAAGCAGATACCCTGAGCATTCTTTCAACTGATCTTCGAGCTCGTTAAAAATAGTAAGATGGTGTTGAGCTTACTTTTCATTTTTCATGCTCTGGTTAAAACATGAAAACTAGTTTGAGCTTAATTTATCGCTTTTTCGTGCTCTGGTACAAACATGAAAAAGGTTGTGAGTGCCTTTTATACCTTTAGTGTGCTCATTAAAAACTCAGTGAAGAGGTATCGAGTATAGTTTTACTGTTTTTCAAACTCGTTAAAATTGGATTTTGAAAAAATAACTCATTCCAGAGTTATATTTAAGCTCTTTTCATTCTCCTTAAAAACACAAAAAGATTGCCAAGTGAGCTTGTTACGTTCACACTTGTAAAAGAATCAGAATGGTCGACTAGTCAGGGGTAGGTTATCTCTTTTTCAGACCAGCTAGCCTTATTTACGAAAAAGGACATTTTGGAGTCTTCTTAGTCATTTCAGACTCTCTAAACATGAAACGACAAATGAGTTTTCTTTCATTGGACTCGTAAAATAAAACAATGAAGCACCCTCTTTTGGGAATGTTTCTCAGGTTCATAAAATGTATGAGATTGGACTCATCCAAAGGACGAGCTATATCGAGCATTTGTTACCATTTTCTAGCTTGTTAAAAAGCAAAGAGGTACTCATCAATCATGATGGGGAAATTAAGGAAAGATTTTGTATTTTTTTTATGGCAGTACATAGTCACTCTTGAACATGGCACTCACCTGCATATGCATTTCAGTACTTGGGTAATCCATTTGTCATCGAGTCTTGTTGATTCCATGAGTCTTCTTACGTCCTGTGAGTTGTCCAAGAATACTCTCACCATGAGTTGCATTGGGGGATTGGTATCATTCTCGCATTAATAATTCTAAGTCATTCCATGCCCATGTTCAAGAGAAATTTGGTCATTTGTCCACTATCTGCAATCAGTTTAGCTTCTATCAAGTTGGTCATCCCTGAGTCAGTTTCGTACATCACTTTGTTGTCTGGTTTACTCCAAAACATATTTGATTGTGTTTCATGTCGATGATGGGGGATTCATCATGGCCCTCCTTCGATGGGTCTATTCCTATCGAGTTCAACACTTTATCCAAGAATTAGACTTAGAAACCAAGACAAGTACCTTGGGCCTGCATGCCTTAATGGCAGGTTACCTCGCTTTCAACATGAGATTACATCATTGGCTCTTGATTGAAAGATATCATCGAGTTTTTGACTCCAAGTCATTTATTCACATTCGATGGTATGTACTATGATACCTTGGGAATCATTGACATCAATGGTGATTTCCCTCGCACTTGTTAATAGTTTACATCATTGACTGGTAATCAAGTGGTTTCTACCATGTTCGACATCAAGACATTGTAATCACATTGTTAGATTCATATCATTGTGGGTTCGACTTGAAGACCATGGGTTATCATATATCTTCACCCCAGTTACGATGGAGTTTTGTTTTAATTCATATTACACAGATCCACATTTGTATTGGCCATGGCTATGTTATTATCTCATCATGGATCTATACTTGTGTTTAGTAGCCATGATTGTGTTCAGTCGGTCTCTACTACCATGGATCTGCATTGTATTGGTCAGTAGCCATGTTATGAGTTATATGAGATTCGAGTCAGTGGTACTGCAACAGCTTCCAACCAACATCCTTGCCTTAGATTTCTTCACTTTACAAAGCAATCACCTATCACATTCCTCTAACTTCATGCTTTGGGGGGGCATTCTGTTACACCGAAATCTTGCACTCTTGATCCATGTGTCATCCCTTTGCCTAATCTCCAAGTTTCTCTTTGCTAAATTTCATTGAGATTGGGGTTTTTCCTCCCTTTTTTACCTCTCTAGGAAGGTTGATGCTTTTCCCCTTCATGCTAGGAGCGTCGAAGATGCTTTTTGTCTTCATGCTAGGTGCGCAGGCACCGATGCTCTGTCTCTCACTACTAGGAGCAGCGACGATGCTTTTCCCCTTTTTGGAAAGTGTGCCAGTGATATTTCGAGGGCAAAAATGAATATTTGAGACCCTTCTCAAAGGTGGATGAGGTGGTGGTATATCCCTATTATTTAGGTGAGGTGGAATTCGGTTCCTAACCTATAGGGAAGATCCCTTTGATCCCTCCTCCTAATCCTCAACCTATTCTATCCTTTAGCCTTATAAATTGAACTATCTCTCCATTTGGAAGGGAGGAAGGACTATGGTACTTTTATGCTAGTAGAATTTATAGGTGTCTTACTATCTTGCTTTGGAGGCTTTGGCTTGGATTCTTGGATGGAATATTGCAGTGTTAAGGCTAGGTTGTGATGTTCCTTCTCATTGTAATTCTATGTATCTCCTTTATTAGATTAATACAAATCTCTTTCCATAAATGTTGTTGTGTTGATGATGTTTAGAGATTTCTTCCTTAACTATTAGCTTAGATCAATTATATGTTTGGATACACATATACTGCTTGCTTGTTTCCACATGATTTACAGGGTTTTGTAGCTATAGATCTGAAGATTCTGGAGCTTGGATCAACAAAGAGAGAAGAGGATCTGCATATTTTAGGTAGGTGATTTATCCGTTACTTTTCATTTCCATTTGATCTAAGAAAGTAGGTTGTATTCTATATATGATTTGTTCTAGATCCACTTGGACTAGGGAGATCTAGCTTAATTCCGATTGAGTAGATTTATCCAATAATAGGGGGCAGGTTGGTTAGGGATATTTTGTTGAGCATAAACCTATCCTGTAGAAACCAGAGGAGTTGGGGCTAGAGCCCTAGTGGGTTGCACAAGTGGTGCATAATAGATCGGAGGAGAGGAGGGGCTGCAAATATGGTCATCTCGACAGAACACGACCGTGTCAAACAAGTCATTCCATGAACATGAGGAGTTGGTGCAGGAGGAGTGTAGGATGGGGTGGATCTGGATTGAGCTATCACATGTGAGTAATCAGGGGTATACCCAGGGGGCGCATAGGATGGTGTAGCGTCAGATTGAGACATCACATGCGAGTAATCGAGGGCATAAATTGGTTGGGAAACACTATGGTGGTTACCTCGATGGGGTGGAATCATGGGAGAGGCAACATAAAACTGGGGATGCTGGGTAATAAAGCCAATTACTCCATCAGCAGTATGATATGGCCCCGACATATCACGACGAGAGGTGTAAGACCAGGGAGCATTGGGTACGATGGTATATAACTAACCAAACTGGGAATAGATTAAATCAAACTATTGAACCTTAAGGATGGCTTCCTCATTGATTTGGGGTCGCTCAATTGCGATGTCCTTAGATATGGGGGGGAGTAAGGTTTTGAGGAACCATTCAAGGAATATCCTATCGTCTAACTGGATGTTACACAATCTACGATGACGGTTCCATTCATGGATATAACTCATGATATGGGTAGATGTGGTATGGTGACATGATAGTAGGATCTCCACTCCTTCATCATAACAGACGAGCAACTAGAAGTACTAAAGGAACATCGAAGCGAGCGAGGATAATTCGGGGTAAGTAGCATGAGGAAACTCGATGTAGCATTTGGTCCCAACACCCGTAAGTGTGCGCTGGAACAACCTCAATTGAATGAAGTCATCCACAATGTTTTTAGATGAACACCATAGGTGGAATGACAAGATTTGATTTTGAGGGTCCTCTCCCACCTGTCCCTCAAACTTAGATATGTCTAAGGGAAGCTTGGTAGGCATAGGAGGCCATTGTGGGTGGTGAGGGGTCATTGGTTAACCGTACCAAATTTGGTAGGTTGAGGCTAGTCATAAACGCTAAGCTAGAGTCGAGGGTGGCTTGGGAAGGAATAGCAATGGTGCTAGTAGTTACAGGAACATAGTTCCCATGCATAACTGGTGGTGGGTGAGGTTGACTTCCAACCGTAGTAAATTTCACTGGTATAGAAGGAATAGTCAGAACTAACGTGGAAGGGCCACTACCCCCAGATATATAAGGTGGAATAGAAGTGAAAACAGTGGCTGGAATGGAACCACCACTAGTGGGTAGTGAACCAATAGTAGTGTGTGTAGTGATAACAGGCCCACTAGGACCAGGGCCTATGGGCCCATATGAAGGGATACATGTGATGGTAGCTTGAATGGACATGATCCCACCACTAAAAATAACCCCTTCAAAAGTGTTAGGATGTGCACCAGCCATGGGGCTAGATGGGATCGTGAACAAGGTGGGTTCAGACATATAAGAATTTGAATCATATTCAGAGGATGTGTGTGGATCCAAAGGTGGTGAGTGATGTCGAAGTTGGCTCTCACGATGTCAACTAAGAGAACCGAGCTGTGGAGTATGCCCCCTAAGCCTATATGAGTAGCATGGTGGAGCTATGATGACTATATGGAGTGTTGTTTAATGACTAAAACCTTAAGAGGATCAATCGCAGACTAAAAAATAAAACTACAACCAAGTGTGTAGAAGGAGAGCATATGAAATGACGACTCTTAGGACAACAACAATCTCTAAAACCAAGCTGTGACAGTGGGCCACAGAAAGATGAGTCTACAACAAGGGTTTTGAGAAATCCAACAAGTAGCACTACCTATAAAAAAATTGACACACTAACCTATGGGGTATGAGTGCAAGAAAGCTACTCACTACAAGATGGAAGCCCCTTACAAATCATATCCTTAGTAGGGTGATGAAATCCCAATCAGACAATATGAAATGCAAGAACCATACAGGATAAGAGAATTCCACTACCGAGAAGGACCTTTGGGTAAAACAACCATAGGATAATGGCCACTAGGATACTTCGTTCATGACACATCCGTTCGGTTTATTGATGCTTCATCCCTTTGGCCCTCAACACCCAGTATACATTGGCATTCACGAGGAGGACTATGAATATTTTTAGCCTTCAGTGCAAGATGGAGTGCGGTATTCCACCCTGAATTCTGGAACCCCTTTGTTGTGGCTTACTCCTGCTGAGCAGAGGGGAATCTCGAAAATCTGGTTGTGACTGTGTGAAAAAATACAAGAGAGTTTTGGTTCCCAAATGAACAACTATGTCTTAGAATGTGAATGATAGAGGGGTGTTGTTTGGATGCTTATCCCCAAAGTCCTAACTTAAATACAAGATTGTTTTATCCTCACGAGAGGTTAAAATGTTGGTTATATTTAAGTTAGTTTTAAGGCTTGCTCGAGGTCATGAACCTAGGCATTTCACTTTTATGGTGTGAATTGTGTGCAACTGATGTGTGTTGAACACAACAATCCACGATGAAGATGTTCCAATCTCACTGTCGAGATGAAAATATAATGCAGTAAATAAAAGTAAAGAACAGTAAAGCCGCAAAATAAAAAAAATTCTTCCAATAATGAAATTATGCTTGAAACAAATCAGTAGTAAATGAACTTTTAATCAAACACGGGAAACAAGCATGGGGTTTCAACTATGGAGCTCAACTATGGAAACTCATAAACCAAGTAGGGGAGATCTCAAACATACCAAGGGGCTGTAAAAGGATCATATATGGAAATAAAAAAAGGTAGGGACAGGGTTTGGGGCAGATAGGGGGTTTGATACAGGAACATGAAGCACGAAACATAGACTGAAAACTGTCGATCACACTTATCAGAGGAGCATATGCTATCTGGGTCACATGGAACAAAGGGATAGTTGCAATCTAGGTAGAAAATAGTCAAGTCATGCAAAATAGATGGTTAAGAATGACTTGGTCTCTTAAAACCGATTCACGGTAGCGACCTAGGTCTCTGCAGAAGCCACGACAAGAGCGATCTGAGTTTTTACACTAGGTCGCTCTTATCAGGGCTAAAGGTGCAACCTAGTTTGTGCTTATCGGGCGAAAAGGAGCGACCGGGTCATGCCTTCCGGCCAGATAAGAGCGACTCAGCCCGAACAGGGAAAAATTTGAAAAACATGTCTGACTAGGGTCGGGGGAGTAGGAACTAGCGCAACAAAGGTTCGGATCGACCATGAGGGGGATCGATATGTGACGGCTAATGACATAAAATCAAATAAACGAATGGAAACCTGCAAAAATTGTGATCTAAATGGATTGAGTGAGTGGAGTTTCCAAAAATGTAGTGGGGATTTCTCCCCAGCTACGTGCAGAAGCACCAACCTTAGATCATTGTGATCGTAACAAAGAGTTCAATGGAAAATAGAAAATCAAACTAAACTAATAACAAAAAAAATATTTATTATAATTTTTTAACATATATATCATCTAAACTAATGCAATAAACAAAAATAGTAAAAAAACCTTTCTCTTGTAAAGTGGGTCACCGTAGTCGTCGCCGGAAGTGGTTCCACAACTCGACGGGTTGGTTCTCCAGTTGTCTCCACAGACATTTGTCAAATGGGGAATGAATCCAAAGTGGCTATGAATAATGTCTCAACATACATTGTGGGAAATGGTATAACAACGGGAATGATGGTAGGGGAGTATGTGGACTACCGAAGAGCACAAATGTCACAGCGTAGCCACAAATGAATGAGGAAAAAAAGGTGTTTTGGGAGATCCCTTCACAATATATTTATTGTATGGTTCTAGGGTTTTTTTGACCCAAGGTGGTGACCCATGGTATTTTTCTGTGGTTTTTTACCCTTTCTCTTTTTTAGGGTTTTGGAACCCTTTTTAGGGGTTTTTAACCCTTTTTGGGAGAGAGTGAGGGTAAACCATAGTAAATAATGATGTTTTGGACCACTTTTGGTGGAAATACAATTGTGAAGGTCAAAAGTAAGGGAAATATGGTAGGAATATGATGTATGTATATGGTTTAGACCATGCAGAGCTAGGAGAACACTTTTTAGTGTTAACAATAGATTCTTCACTCGGATGGAATAGTATTGGATCTGATCAATACCTACAATAAAACTCAATGATGAAATATGAACACTTTCATCATCTCAAGGGAAGCGGGGGAACATCTCCTGAATTAACTAGGGGTGCATATCCCAAATTTGAGTAGCACAATGCTTTCACATCAAATATCAATTTATCAAAAGTCTCGATAATGATGTATTATCATTATTTTTTAGAGACATTAGGATTCATGGTTTAATTTTTTCATCATGTGGCACACTTTCCTCAACCAATGCGCCCTCATGAGTTGAATAGGAACTTTCCTGCTTTGTCTCCCTTACTTTCCTTCCTTTCCCACTGCCATGCTTTTCTTCTTTTGGAAAATGTGCCCCCTTGTTTCATGATTTTATTAATGACATGTTTTTCTTATTTTTAGAAATCGCACCCTCTAAACTTTCCTACTTTTCTTACTGACTTGCGTTTCATGCATTTCTGGATCTTTCTAATTTTCTCCTAGTTTCCATTTTTCTCTTGCGTTTACTTTCTTTCCTCTTTTGTTCCAAGATTCCTTGGTCAAACCCATACACCTATGTTCACCACTTGAATCATTATTCCTTTATTTATTTTCATATTACCTTAATTTATGAAATTTATAATTTATCTTCAAATGCATTTCTATTTCTAAAGGAAGTTAATTACCCCTACTTAATTATTTTCTAGCATACAAAATTTAATCCCCTTAATGGATTATTCTTCTCTTACACCCAAGGGATTAATTGGGATAGGAATTTATCCCCATTGTCATCAATGAGGGTAAATGATAGCCCTCTCGTCCCAATAGTGTTTTTCTGTTGATGTATTTGTAACTTTGGAATGTATTCACTTGTATATCTTATGTCTTGTACCCCGATGTTTATTCCGGGAAGTGTCTATAATGTATTTGAGTCATGTCATGCCCTGATGTTCCTATTGGGAGGTCCTATAATGTGAACAAGTCATGTCAATTCATTGTGGTTAACCCTCCTATTGTTCAAGGGTTAAAGTCCCCGCAGTTTCGGGGCATTAGGGTTATTAGACTCTCCTAGAGAAGTCGGCCCTAGTGAGTCATTGTCAAGTCGAGAATCAGTATAAATAGAGAGTGAGCCTCTTTATTTAACACACACTCACTCACACTTAGTTGTAGTGCATAGCTGAGGAAGAAGAAGACATTGGGGCTAGGAAGAAAGAGGTTTAATGGTATTAGGAGATCATCTTATTGTTTTGGGCTTTTCTATTTGGTGCTGATTCTATCTCTAAGCAAGTTGCGGGGTTTTCTCCATTTATGGTTTCCATGAGGAAAAACATTGTGTTCATTGTCTCTTGTGTTTGATTATTGTGCTTGTTATTCTCTCAGTTAAAAGATCCTAATATAATGCTAGCTTCATGTTAAAAATCTAACATGGTATCAGATCTAACTTGGGAAGAAGACACTGTGCAGCTGCGGGAACTAGGGCTTCCTATTTTTTGGATCTCTTTCCACATATTTTTAGGAAAAGAAGGTTGGATTAACTCTCCTCCCTAGGGCACATCTTTCTATCGAAGCATAATCCAATTCTAAGGTTTTTTAGTTTTGGACCCGACACTACTGTTGAAAAATAGGGCTTCCCACAGAAGTGGAATTTTTCAGTGAGCCCAGGCCTGGATTGATCTCCTCCTCAAAATCGAAGTTAGAGAGCAAGATCAAAGCATTTGGTTGGGCAGAACTTTGGAAAATCCAAACCCTAATCTGCTCCTGAACCAACATTACATAAATTCAGCTCCAGATTCAGATCCGACATCTTGAACTGGTAAGATATAAATATTTTGTATTTCCATTTGAGGTTCTTAGTTAAGGTGTCTCATCATACCAAGCTTGATGAAAATCTTGAGGGAGCTGAAAAATTCCGAGCCTGGAAGTATAGGATCTCCCTAGTCCTAGAAGAAAATGAGTTGGACTCCTACATCAATGAGGAGGTTCCAGCTCCAGAGGGAGATGAGGCTAAGGGATTACATAAGAAGAATTTGGTTATGGAAAAGAGGATTATTGCTGATTCAATAAAGGATCACCTCATACCATAATTGTCCTCCCTAAAGACACCTAAAGCTATGTTTGATGCCCTAACCAAATTGTTTCAAGAAAAGAACATAAACTGAAAGATGACCTTGAGGAACCAGTTGAAGAATGTGAAGATCCAGAATGCGGAGACCATACAATCATACTTCACCAGGGTCTCCCAGATCAAAGAACAACTTGAAGCAGTAGATGAAGAAGTGGAGAATGCAGAGATTGTAATGACCACCTTGAATGGTCTCCCTAGGACATGGGACTCTTTCATTCAAGGGATCTGTGCCAGAAAGAAGTTAGTCAAGTTCAACAGACTATGGGAAGAATTCTCTCAAAAAGAAGCTCAGATAGTAGCTCGAGAAGAAAATATGGGAAGTGAATATCAATCTCTCACAGTAAAATCCAAGAAAACCAGATCTAGCCACCACAGAAGCAAGTACTCTCATCAAAGCAATAACTTTAGAAATCCTAGAGATATGTCTAAGTACATTTGCTACACATGTGATGAAAGAGGACACCTTGGTAGATATTTTCCTAGAAACAAATGTAGCTCTCACAAGAAGAAGGGAAACAAGAGAAGACATCATGCTCATGATGTAGAGGATGATGAACCTTCCACAAAGAGAAGTAGACATGTCAGTGATGATTCTTCAAGTGATGAAGAATATGTTCTGATTTCCACTCTCACAGGAACTATCACACATGCCAGCAATGATTGGCTTATAGACAGTGGTGCTTCCAAACATATGATAGGATTCAAGGAATCCTTTGTGAAACTATGTGAACATGAATCACCTCACAAGGTGAAACTCGAAGATGACTACCAATATCCAATACAAGGTGGTGGTGAATCCTCGTACAAGCTAGACTCTAGAAAGTCTATCAAGATGAAAGATGTATTGTTTGTACTTGGACTAAAGAAGAACCTCCTCTCCATATCTGCATTAGATTCAAAAGGAATGGGGGTTGCATTTGTAGATGTCCAAGTCCTCATGTGGCCAAAGGGAAAGTATTTCGATGATGCAGTAGTGATTAGGGAACAAGAAGGAGGACTATACAAATTGAAGGGCCAACCATAACAAGCTTTGTTTCATGACTCGGTAGAACCAAATGAGATTTGACATAGAATGCTTGCACATGTGCATTACAGAGCACTACCACTTGCAAGCAAAGTTGTTTAAGGTCTCCCAGAAATGCAGACAAAGCATGAAGGAGTATGCAAAGGATGTGCGAAATGGAAGAACACAAATAAGACATTTCCAAGTAGCGAGAGCAAGGAAAAAGGAATCTCAGAAATCATCCACTCCGATGTATGCGGTCCAATGTCATCCAGTTCACTAAGCATGTATGTATACTATTTTTCTTTTATTGATGATTTTTCTAGGAATAAATGGATTTACTTCATGAAGAACAAAGATGAAGTATTCAGCAAGTTCAAGGAATTCAAAATCTTGATCGAGAATCACATTGAAAAGAAGATCAAGACCTTTCGACCAGATAATGGTGGAGAATTCGTATCAAATGAATTCAAAGAGCTATGCAAAGACTCAGGGATTAAGAGGGAGTTATCCACTCCATATAATCCACAACAGAATGGTATTGCAGAAAGAAAGAATAGAATGATCATGGAAGCCACAAGAGCCATGCTTCATGACCAAGATCTTCCCATGCATCTATGGGAAAAATTTGCTAGAACAATGGTGTATGTACAGAACCATACGCCACACAGAGTACTCGAGAACAAGACTCCTGAAGAAGTCTTCTCCAACAAGAAACCAGAAGTTAGCCATCTCAGAATATTCGGCTATCCTGTATACATACACATTCCAAAAGAGAAGAGGACGAAGTTAAATCCTTCAGGAAAGAAGGGTATATTTGTGGGATACTCTGAAAGCTCAAAAGCTTACAGAATATACTTCCCAAGGTTCAAGAATATTGAAATTAGCAAAGATGTAACATTTGATGAATATTCAGCCTACATCAAATCCAGGAAGAGACCGGATGAAGAACCTGAAGAAAAAAGAGCACCCATAATTCATGACACAACCATGAACGAAGAAATTCAAGAAGAAGATTGAGAATTTGAAGAACCTCAAGAACCTATAGATCCACCTCAAGAGAAGAATCCTCATAAGAGGAAACATGCTTGGTTATGTGAAATTATCCAAGGTGCATAAAGATATGGAGCTTCAGAAGAAAAACCTAGAGGAAGAAAGAGAATTAGGTCTTGCTCCAGTTATGTAGCCTTGCTATGTGACATTATTGATAAAGAACCTTCCAACTATGAAGAAGTGGCAGAAAGGAAAGAATGGAAGGAGGCTATGATCGAAGAATATTAATCAATCATGAAGAATGATGTTTGGGATGTTGTCCCAAGACTAGAAGGGAGGTCCATTGTAAATTCCAAATGGATCTACAAGATCAAGCATGCTGCAGATGGCATCATTGAGAAATATAAAGCAAGATTCATGGCTGGTGGTTTCTCCCAGAAAGAAGGAATAGATTATGAAGAAACCTTTGCACCTGTAGCCAGATACACTTCCATCAGATCCGTACTTTCTCTGGCTGTAGTGATGAAATGCAAGATACACCAGATGGGTGTCAAGACTACTTTCTTGAATGGTGTAGTAGAAGAGGAAGTGTATGTGGAGCAGCCACTCGGTTTTGAGACACATGACAGGGAATCTCATGTCCGTATATTGAAGAAAGACCTATATGGTTTGAAATAGGCACCCATGACATGGTATGGTAAAATTGATGGTTTCCTATCCAGTTTGGGCTTTACCAAGAGTAAGGCAGATTCCAATCTTTACTACAAGGTTGAAGATGGAAATCTAGTGATACTCCTACTATATGTGGACGATCTGTTTGTAACAGGTATGGATGGGTTGATTGCTGATACGAAGAGGAAACTTGCTGTTGAGTTTGAAATGAAATATTTGGGTATGATGCACTACTTCTTAGGCATGGAGGTGTGGCAAAATGCAGATGGAATCTTCCTTGGAAAAGGGAAGTATGCAATATATATTTTGAAGAGATTTAGGATGATGGAATGCAAGGCCATAACCACACCTATGGCATCGAACCTGAAGCTATTGAGTGATGCTTCATCAAAAGCAATTGATGCTATGATGTATCATCAGATGATTGGGTCCTTGTGTACTTGATGAACACGAGACTAGATATTTGCTTTGCTGTGAACACCTTGAGCCAGTTCCTGACAGATCCGAGACATGTTCACTTAATTGCTGCAAAGCATATTCTGAGGTACCTGAAGGGTACAGTTGATTATGGGCTCAAGTACGAGGAAAATCAGAAGATTAAACTAGAGGGTTATGTTGATTCAGATTGGGTAGGTAGTACCATCGATAGGAAGAGCACTTCAGGGTGTTGCTTCAGTATGGGATCAGGTATGATCTCTTGGTTTATCAAGAAGCAATCCTGTGTGGTACTGAGTACAACTGAAGCAGAGTATGTCACAGCTTGTTCAGCTAGTTGCGAGGCAGTGTCGCTGAGAAAGCTACTGTTTGATTTATTTGATCTCTAGTTGGATGCTACTTGTATATATTGCAACAACCAGAGTTGTGTGAAGTTTTCAGAGAACCCTGTGTTCCATGACAAGTCAAAGCATATAGAGATCAAGTATCACTATATCAGGGATATGGTGCAGAGAGGAGCAGTAAAGCTCCATTATGTTGCGATGGACAAACAGATAGCTAATGTGTTGATGAAGCCATTAGCTAGAGTGAATTTTGAGTACTTCAGAGAGAAGCTTGGTGTTCTCCAGATCGAGGTTCCCTCCAAATGGAAATGATGAGACCTAGAGCCATTCTAACATGGTGAGAGGATTAGTTTCCTTCCATGGTCAGATGTAAGGGCTGAGCCATTTTGTCATGGTGAGAGGATTTGGTTCCTTCCATGTAAGATATGAGTGCTGAGCCATTTTGATGTGACTGTAGGATTGGTTCCTACATGATCATATGTAAGGGATGGATGGCATTCTTGGAATGGAGGAACCTGGTCAGTTACCAGAAATACTTAGCTTGGTGTTGAGTTTCCATTCTCAGGGATAATGGAGGCACCTGGTCAATTACCAGGAATACTCAGTCTGGGACTGAGGGCCATTTTGATATGACTGTGGGATGTAGTCTTACATGATCAGATGTGAGTGCATGGCCATTCTGATGTGATTGAGGGATGTGTTCCCACTTGATCAAATATAAGGGCTGATGCCATTCTCTAGGAGAATGGAGGCACCTTTTCAGTTACCAGGAATCCTCAGTCTGGGACTGAGAGCCCTTTCGATGCGATATTTTCTAAAATGGTAGAATGTGAGTGCATAGCCCTTTCGATGTAGTGTTTTCGAACATGGTCGAATGTAAGTGTTGAGCCTTTTCGATGCAGTGTTTTTAACATGACCAGATGTAAGTGCAAAGCCCTTCCGATGTGGTGTTTTCGAACATGGTCGAATGTAAGTGCTAAGCCCTTCCAATGCGGTGTGTTCGCACATGGTCAGATATAAGTGCTGAGCCATTCTAGCACGATGTGTTTACACATGGTCATATGTGAGTGCTGGGCCTTTCTGACAAGATGAGGTTAGATGTGAGTGTTGGGTGTGCTTTTCTGACAAGATGAGGTCAAATGTAAGAGCTGGGCGGGCCATTCTGAATTAGGGTCAGATATAAGTGCTAAAGACCTACATGAAGGGTAGGCCTACAACCAGCATGAAAAAGGGTTGGCTCTATAGAAATTCCTGTGATGAGAAGAATCAAGAGATAACACCATTCTGAGATAGCACCGATGATGATGATCTAGATCAAGCGATGATCCATATGCGATGATGATCCAAACTTGATGATGATCCAGATGTGATGATGATCTAGATCAAGTGATGATCCATATTTGATGATGATACAATGATTATGATCCAGTAGTGATGATCCAGCAGTTGTGATGATCCAGATCTTGTGATGAAGAAGACTTGAAGAAGAAGATGATTTAGAAGAAGAGTTGAAGACGAATATGACTTGAAGATGAAGAAGACCTGAAGATGATGATGACTTGAAGATGAAGATGACTTGAAGATGAAGACAACTTGAAGATGAAGATGATGAGATGATCCAGTCGATACAGAGAAGAAGACCAGTGCTGAAAATTGTGTCGAAAGAATACCTTCCTAGTTAAGAGGGACTGTTGATGTATTTGTAACTTCAGAATGTATTCACTTGTATATCTTATGTCTTGTACCTCAATGTTTATTCTAGGAAGTGTCTATAATGTATTTGAGTCATGTCATGCCCCGATGTTCCTATCGGGAGGTTCTATAATGTAAACAAGTCATGTCAAGTCATTGTGGGTAACCCTCCTATTGTTCAAGGGTTAAAGTCCCCGCAGTTCTGAGGCACTAGGGTTATTAGAATCTCCTAGAGAAGTCAGCCCTAGTGAGTCATTATCAATTTGGTAATTAGTATAAATAGAGAGTGATCCTCTCTATTTAACACACACTCACTCACACTTAGTTGTAGTGCATAGCCGAGGAAGAAGAAGACATTGGGGCTAGGAATAAAGAGGTTACTGCTGTCAGGAGATCATCTTACTATTTTGGGCTTTTCTATTTGGTGCTGATTCTATCTTTGAGGAAGTTGCGGGGTTTTCTCCATTTATGGTTTCCCTGAGGAAAAACACTGTGTTCATTGTCTCTTGTGTTTGATTGTTGTGATTTTTATTCTCTTAGTTAAAAGATCCTAATATAATGCTAGCTTAATGTTAAAAATATAACATTTTCCTCAAGCAATTTCAAACCAGGATGCAACAAAATATGTTGTTGGTGGTATTGAATGGTAATCCTCAATTCCAAGATAAATACTAAGGTTTCACCATGTTTCTACTGCACCACTCTGATTATAGTAATTCTCCCTATTATCACACTATAATTTTCCTGTGGTTGTGGTAGGAAGTCATAGGGGTAACCATTTCAAACCAATATTTAGACTGTATTCTAGCTTATACAGTTAGAGAGGACTCTCTCTTATCACAAGCTCATTCACATACACATATGGCTTTAGGAAAGCTTTCAGAAGGCTATATTTTTGAGGATAACACGATATTCGCAGATTTAAAGATGGTAAAATAGACAAACAAGAAGTACCATTGGGAAATGGAGTCACAACCTAAATCAATCAAGGGAATTATTGTGAAAATGAGTGGGGATTTTCCTTTGTAATATGAGGCAAATTAGGTGTCACATTTAGTCAAATACATTTAAGTAGTGGTAGGAGAGATGGGAAAAATCCCAATGAAGCAAGAGGCACATTTCTGTGGATGAATCTCTTGCACCACCTTTAGTAGAAATAAAAATAACGCCAATAACTAATACAGAGCACCTAACATACAGTGAATTCTATAACATTCATCATAAACACACCATAAATGCAGTATATGATACAAGGAGCACTTAATAAAATGAATTCCTCACATACAATTAGAGAGCATTAGCAGAAAATTACAGAAATGGACATGATGCAAACAGGAAACATGAACTGAATGTAGAACACTGTGATGAATCTCAAAAATGCAGAAGAATACTTCTCATTAACCCTTCCAAGAAAGTTTACAGAGATATAAAATCCAAGAGAGGAATGAATCTGAATGAAATTTCCAACCCTTTCTACCTCTATTGAGGTTTCATTTATAGTGTTATGGGATCTCGAGACCAACCTCAAAAAATTTCCAAATCCAGTTACAAATTGGGAATCAATCCTAAATATTCATTTCAAATCCTAACAAACTCTTGAGGTGGCAGACTCGCAATGATTCATACATAAAACATGAAATATGGGGCAACCGACACGTTGGATCAAAAATGGCAATGCGACGTCTGGGATGCATACTCGTTTGATTGAAAATGATATTTTAGAACACCTCTTAATGGTTCTACTCTCCCAGGATAAGTCTACACCATTGAATTTATTCATGCTTCATCTCCATCTCGCATCCAAGATGATATTTTTACTCCTCGCACCTTTGGCTTGCAAAATAAACCACGATAGTAGATCTTTTCTATGAGAAATATTAACTGTTCCATGATGTGGCCCTTATGTGATTTCATGATCCCTTATCTTGTTAACCTTCATGCATATTTCCATCGCAAAATCAACCAGGACCATAGATCCAATCAGTGCTAACATCTCCTCCGTCCAAAACATAGGGTCGACAAGATTTTGTAGTGCCTCCTAATGCTAAAATTAGTGCTCCTTCTCATTGAAAAATCAACCAGGACCCTTGATCAACTCTCTACCAGATCTCCACCGTTCAATGGTGCAGGGTCTACTGAATTTCGCAGTGCCAATTTGATTTATCTTTCATGCATGTTTGGGCTGCGAAACATATCTCATCCGTAGATATTCTCCATCTAAACTCTCAATCGTTCAATTGTGCGGGCCCCATGATATTTCACATCCTTGACATGTTTTAACTCTCCTACACATTGTAGCGACAAAATACATCTCCACCATATATCTGGACCGCTCAATATCGTAGTCATTAGAATACACAGACCCTATAAGAATTCACAACCTAGACATAAGTTATCCTCCATGCATTAAAGGAAATTTCAACTCAAAATGGGCCTTTTAACTTTAACTCAAATTCCATGTCATCATGTGTTAGCCAATGAAATTGCTTTAAATTTTAAATACCGTATAGGTCTTAAACACTTTTTTAATATAAATTTGGGGATAGGTATCATAAAAAAAACTACTTTTTTGTTTGTATTTTCGACATATCTCCTCGTGTGTTTACTCAAATTTCGATCAGGAGAGCTCATTGGATGTGGAATTAAATTCCGCATCCAACGAGTACCCACTTGGCATACTTTTGATCGAACCTGCTACCCCAAAAACAAGAAATACCTAAAAAATGTGATGATGACATCATCATCATGTTTTTAAGGTATTTCTTGTTTTTGGTGTAGCGGGGTCCATCAAAAGTATGCCGAGTGGGTACTCGTTGGATGCAAAATTTAATTCCACATCCAACGAGCTCTCCCAATCGAAATTTGAGTAAAAACATGGGGAGATATGTCAAAAATACAAACAAAAGTAGGTTTTTTCTTTTCTTCCTCCAAAAATAATAAATATTATTTTATTATTTTAACTATTATTTTATTAAATTTTTTTAGGAGGCCCATTCTAAGTTGAAATTTCCTCTAATGCATGTTGGATTCACGAAATTTCCATCTTCCATTGATATTGGACAGTAATCAATATTTGACCATTAAAATATGGAAAGTATAACCGATTTTTCATACCTTCACAGCTCCTTCCTCTGCACATCTCTTCTCAGCGAAATATTTAGCAACCATTGATTTTTTGTGCTATGTATCTACTCCATTAATTTTTACCACTGAATAACCTACAAGACTTCATTTTCGTCCTTCAAGGTCTTATGAAAAGGAATTTCCATACCTTGTTCCTCCTTTCATTGGCCTGCTCCCTTGCCAACCTTTTATCCCAAAATGGTGCCAACACATCTGCAAAAGATATTCAAAATTTAGCATTAGTGCTAACCAGGTGCTAACAATGACTCCAACTCGGGGATGTTATCCTCCCTATGAGGTAGAAAAGAACTCCGTAGACAAAGTTCCTTATCCATTGGGATGGTCACAAGTTTTCTTGAAGACTTCAAAAAACATTATGGTGTCTGTAACTCCAAATATGTATAAAAAAAAAGAACCACATGACAGCTTCTCTTGGGGACCTCATAGCCTTACACCTCAGGCTTTAAGTCCATCAAATATTTTTCCACACATGCAATGTTAAAAAGAAATGGTATGTACAATGAAGTATGTACAATGAAAATGGATTTGAACTTACTTTACATAAAATAATGTTTGAGGAGCCTCCCATTTACATGAGCTCCGGATACTATACCACCCTCCATCTCATCCAATAGGTAGGCATTCCTCCCTATGAAATTAGAAATCTTATAGGGGTGCTTCCACATGTGATATAACTTTCCATGCTTCCACTTCTCCTCATGTGGTGCATCCCATAGAAAAACTACATCTCCTAGTTGGAATTCATCAGGTTTTGTTGTTTTGTCAAAAATATCTTTCATATTGTCCTCAAATTTTTGAGTCCTATCAAAGATTTTCTCCCTTTGCTGCTGCAACTCAACCAATTGATTCATCCTTCTATAGGTGGGGTGGGTTTCAACATATTATTATTGCAACAATCTCATCACTAGCAAGCTTAAGGAACTAGGAAATATTACATCGGATCCATAGGCCAACTGAAATGGTGAGGTGACAATAGACTTCTTCACACTAATTCTGCCAGCCCACAAAGCATGGATTAGCTTTGTGTGCCAAGATTTCTTATTGTCCTGCAATAGATTTCTTATGATTCTCATAAGAATTTTTTTTGAAGATTCTGCCAACCCATTTCCTTGTGGGTAATAGGCTATGGAATTCCCTAGCTGTATTTGGTATTTGAAACAAAAGGACACCATCTTCTTAGACTTGAATGCAGGAGCATTGTCGGTGATTATCTTCCTAGGAACCCCAAATCTTGATAGGATATGCTCCTCCAGAAATTGCATGATCATTGTCTTGGTGGCCTATCTTGTGGGGATGGCCTCGATCCATTTAGTGAAGTAGTCAGTGGTACTGAGGATCCACCTGTGCTTCCTTGAGGAAAATGGATTTATTTCTCCAATGAAATCTATCCTCCATTTCTGGAAAGGGGCTTCAACCTGTATGGGTTTCAAAGGAAATGGTAATAGCTTCCTTCTCCCCTCAAATATTTGACATTTGTGAAAAACAACAACCTTCTTATGAGTATCCAAGAAGATCACGGGCCAATAAAATCCTTCCCTCATGATCTTGTTTACCGTGGTATTCCAGTAGTGATTCCCGCCAAATTCCCCTACATGAAAAGCTTCGATGAGCTTCTTAGCCTATTGTTCATCCACACAATTTAGTAGAACTCTTCTTGGCTCTTTCCAATAAAAATTCTCATTTAAGATGTAGAACCTCATTTCCTTCTGTTTGAGGAATCTAGCCCTTGTTCAGTCCATACTCCGGGGAGACTACAAATATTGTAACACGAAGATTATGCGAGTGTACCATGGGGATGACAGGAAACGCTCTCCCACTGGGGGTTATAGGTGTTCTTTGGATTTTTGGTCCTCTGTGGACAACTCAATAATCGTCTGAAGGATGAGAGCATCGCAATTGGATTGCTCCATGAGCTTGGAAAATCCCTGGCCTTTGATCATCTTTGTGGGATTAATTTCCAGGTCATATTCAAGTAGGATTGCAATCCATTTTCCCCTTGTACCCTTAGGATCTGGATGGGTTAGGATATCCTTCACAGCATTGGTGGGAACCTGGGATATTATCCAGTATATTTTACTTTAGTAGGGCGTCTCTCAGGGTCTTCTTTTGTCCCTCATGATTCTTCTGCATAAATACCCCTACCACTATGTGCTCCGAGGTAAATGAAAATATGAGGAATTCTTTATAAAAATTAGGGATTGTAAGTACATGTTCTTCAGAGATAGCCCTCTTGATACCCTCAAAGGAATGTTTGGATTTAGGAGTCCACTTTATCTCTTTATCCTTTCCCAACAAGTCGGTTATATATTTCACTATTTCGGCAAAGGCAACAATAAATATTCTCTGAAAATTTACCTTCCCCAGAAAAGATTGAACATCGACTTTATTCCAAGGGAGATCAATTTTTCTGATCGCCTCAACCCTCTTCAGATCTATCCTAATTCCTTCCAATGAAATTATATTCCCCAACAGCTTCCCTTCTTTCATACCAAAAAATGACTTTTTAGATTCCGGGAGATGTCGAACTTTCTATATTTTCTGAACATTCTCAATAGGTGTACGGCATGTTCTTCATCATATTTGGAAAAAATAGTGATATCGTCCAGATAGATTACCAAAATTTTGTCCTTTTCATCAGTGAAAGCTATGCCCATGGCCTGCTGGAAGGTTTCCCCTGCATTCATGAGCCCAAATGGCATTTTAGCATACATGAAAGTTCCCCAGGGTGTGGTGAAAGTTGTCTTCTATTGATCCTCCGGCTGCACCATGATCTGATTATAACCTAAGAACCCATCCAAGGTGGAGATCCTTTGTGAACCCACTACCCTCTGCAAGATATGGTCCATTTTAGGAAGGGGGTAATGGCCCTTCAAAGAAAATATGTTCCAGTTCCTAAATTCGATGCATATTCTTATCTCCCCATTCATCTTCCTGACTAGGACGAGATTTTCCACCCAATGTGAGAATTTGAGGGCTATAATGATTGGCTTATGAGATCGTTGTAGCTCCAAGAAAAAACATCTGAGCATTCTGTCATCAATGAGATATATTTTTTTTCCTCTAATGAGAGGTTTCTTGATATTTTGATGATATTAGGATGATATTCTATCCCAATATTTACATCTTCCACATCTTCAAAACTTGCGACAAGTTGGGGTTCCCTTGCAACATCATTAGAATCAAAAATATTTTCTAAGGGAACTAGGCCTCTGGGGATAGAGTTACCTTTAAGATGGAGGATTTCCTTTCCATAGAGATTGTTCACATATTTCTGTTGTCCATCCTCCTCCTACAAATCTGGCTCCCAATCTTCCTCATCTTCGCATACCTCAGTAGGTTTAGCAGGGAGGACAATTTCACCTACGTCATGTCTCTTGCAATGTCAGCTTGGCTTGATAGGGATTCTTGGGTGAGAGAATTTTCATCAATGTTCATACCATTGAATTACCCAGTGAGAGTGAGGAAGTTTCAAATCTATTTGTCATCTTCAAAAAATTTTCAAATCCTAACATTATCTAGGACAGAGGGTCTGTGTTTAATCTCAACTTGATATTTCCCACTGGGATGCATGGGGATCTTGAAAGCCACAGCAGAAGTGGCCAAGGAATCAACTATACAATTTTGTAATCTAGGGATCAAATTAAAATTTCATTCTTCAAAACACTCTATGAGGTCCTGGTCATCATTTCTGTAACTTCTCATCCTGGGATGTCTGGCCCGATACTCACCTGTCATTTATTTAATCACTAGCTCAGAATCCCCATGTATTACTACCCTCTTGACTTGAAAATCCTTTAGGATATGAATATATAACATCATAGCTTCATACTCTACCTCATTGTTTGTGCACTCGAAGGTGATATTGTAAGAGTAATTCAAAACTCTCCCTCCTGGGGGTCTCACCCACGCTCCATCTCCTGCCCCTTCTCTACATGCTGTCCCGTCAAAGCTCACATCCAACACTCCATCTAGTTCTTCCTGAGTAGGCACAAAGGAAAAATTATGTGAAATGGAACTATCTTTGCCACCTTATGTGGAGAAAATAGCAGATCCCATTTCCTTTTCCAACGAGTATATGGGGTGATTATGTGGCCTCTCAGCGTTGGTCACCATTTTTTCCAACTTCTACTCTCTGAAGAGCCTTCTCTGCACCTCGAATACAGGGATAGTGGCATATGACATGTCAACTTGGAGGTTTCCTTTCTGTTTATCCTCCCAATATCTTGACAATAGCATTCCAAACTTCGGAGGGATGTCATCCACAACTACATGCATGACAAGGGTCTTGGCTGGGATATGGGCCAAAGAGATGACCAAATCCTTGATTAGTCCTAGGAACTTGAATTTATTAGAATCAAAGAGAAGATATCTTTGTAATATCTGGTCACTTTTAATCCCAGTTCATACATGATTCTCTTGGGCATCATATTGTGAGAGGCTCTTGAATCAAGCATGGCGTTGTGTAGGATGGAATTATGGATGTTTAGGTTAACATACAAAGGGGGAATGTCTCCATTAGAACGCTCATCTACATGGGGTCTAAATAGGATGGTGGTCCTATCATATTGAAGATTCAGGGAATATGATATGGAAGAGATTCCCCCTGGGGGTTTCAATACTATGGCGATTTCGGAGTGATATTCATATTTTTTCAATATTTTAGTGAGAGGGTCAGGGATTTTTATCTTAGCATTTTCGGCCTCCAGGATGAAAGAAGTTTGTCCCTGATCAATGCTTCTTGGATTATCTTCTCTTATTTCCTTCCCTTTGGGTTATGGCACATTTTTGGAGCCATATTTAGGGGGCGTGTCACCTTTGGGATTACTTGTAGAAGCCTTATTTCTTGCATATTTATTTCTCATGGGGACATCTCTGCTCTTCAGGTCAATATGTCTCTGTACATCAAGGGCCACAAGTTGATATCCTATCCTTAATTATTCTGTCTCCTTAGGGGGCACCTCTCACCTTTCAAGGAAAGCATTATCATGTTATTCTTAGTAAAAAAGGTGGAGGGTGATTCAGTGTCCAAATAATGGATGTCATCCTCAATCTGATTTTCACCATCTTGTTCCACATAATTTTCTTGAAATGGAGGTCTGACAGGTGGATCAAGAGGGTTTCGCTGGTCTCTCTTTCAGTTCTGGAGAACTTGTGGCCTCCTAGCATTCCGATTTATGTTCTGTTGTTCTTGATTCTCCCTAGGAGGTGGTCTGTTATCCAAATCGAGTCTCTCCATGAGCCTCTCCATGGCTCTCATCATTGTATCCATCCTGGCTTCCTGTGAGTTAGAGGTAGAAGGTTATCCGATTTCTTTATCCCATTAGAGGAAATTTCAACTCAAAATGGGCCTCCTAAGAAAAATTAATAAAATAATAGTTAAAATAATAAAACAATATTTATTAATTTTGGAGGAAGAAAAGAAAAAAACTACTTTTTTGTTTTTATTTTCAACATATCTCCCTATGTTTTTACTCAAATTTCGATCGGGAGACCTCATTTGATGTAGAATTATATTCCGCATCCAAGGAGCTCTCCCGATGAAAAAATAAGTAAAAACATAGGGAGATATGTTGAAAATATGAACAAAAAAAGTAGTTATTTTTATGATACCTATCCTCAAATTTATATTAAAAATTTGTTTAAGACCTATACGATATTTCAAATTTAAAGCAATTTCATTGGCTAACATATGATGGCATGGAATTTGAATTAGAGTTCAAAGGCCCATTTTGAGTTGAAATTTCTTCTAATGTTTCTTCTCTCTCCTCTTTCTCCCTCGTCTCTTCTCCATTCTCCATCATCCCTTTTCTTCTTCCTATCCATAGATACGTTCACCTCCACCTCTATGGTGTCCTTCATCATATCGGCCAAGGAGGTTGATATTATTTCACTCAGTAACAAGGTGAACTCACTATCAAAAGATTCAGCATATTGGAGCTGGGAAGAACCAGGGGGGGTTTAGACTGAGAAGGGATAGCATTGTAGGTCTTTATAAACATGTCAGAAATATATTGGATGGAATCACTCTCCTTTCTCCTCATGGAATGGTATTGGGAGAGATACTGCTTAGGATTTTTCTTATCTGCCCATTTATCTTTGAACAAATCTTCAAAGGCTTAGTAATTCAGAATGGAGTTGGATGTAAGATTTTTATACTATTTCGTTGCTTCTCCAGCCAGAATTTGAGAAAACAGACTGACTTTAACGTCATCATGTTTCACTTCCTCTAGGTCTATCCAATCTAATAACCATCCCAAGTGCTCCTCAGTTGAATAGCCCCTCTCCCCATTGAATTTTTTAATCCTTTGGGAGTATCCCAGAGGGAGGTCATGAAGAGAAGCAGGAAACTGTAAAGGGGAAAATCTATTTTCCATCCTTGTAGGTATAACAGGGTTTACAAGGGGGATTAAGAAGGGTGTGACAAAAATTGGTATGCTGTGAGGGACTAAAGGAATGTGGGGGGTTGTGAAACTGGAAGATGAATGTTGATTTTGCTTGGAAGCATTGGGAGATAAATATGCAACAATAGACTGTCCTACGATAGAGGAATTTAATAGGGCTAACTAAGAGGTAAGTATGGGGCATTCTTGGTCAGATAAGGATAAAAAATTCCCACCTAGAGACTCTGAGATATCAGGCAACCAGGATGTATGGGAGAATTTGAACGAGGAGGGGTCCAATATTGCTTCAGATAGGCTAGAATCAGACTTAGTTTTGGGGAGAACTAGTTCCAATTATTCACCACAATGCTCAGATATATCATTAATTGAAACAACACCTTCAACAGGTAAAGAGAAAGTTCGGTCTAACCTCTGTAGCTTATAAGCTTTCTGAATCAAGATTTCTGGATCGAAAATTTCTTGAAATGACTCAGTAGCATGGATGCTCCTCGTATTAGTCCTTCTGGTTGCCAGTATTTTTAGTGGATTCACCTTCTAAACGTTCAGAGTGGAGTCACTAGAACATACACAACCAATTGTGTGTCTAGTTAGACCGATTTCTCAACAAGGTCATAGAACTAGGACAATGTCTTTCCCAAAGGAGATAATAGTGATTATTCCCTGACAACTACACCAAGATGTTATCACCCTGTAATTTTCCTATGGTTGTGGTAGGAAGTGATGGGGGTAACCATTTAAAACCAATCTTTAGACTGCATTCTAACCTATATAGTCAGAGAGGGATCTCTCTTGTCACAAACTCATTCACATACACATATGTATTTAGGAAAGCATTCAGAAGGCTATATTTCTGAGGAGAACGAGATATTTTCAGATTTAAAGATGGTAAAATAAACAAACAATTAGTACCATTGGGAAATGGAGTCACAACCTGAATCAATTGAGGGAATTATAGTGAAAGGGAATTAGTACCATTGGGAGTATCCCGGAGGGAGGTCGTGAAGAGAAGCAGGAAACTGTAAAGGGGAAAATCTATTTTCCATGCTTGTAGGTATAACAGGGTTTACAAGGGGGATTAAGAAGGGTGTGACAAAAATTGGTATGCTGTGAGGGACTAAAGGAATGTGGGGGGTTGTGAAACTGGAAGATGAATGTTGATTTTGCTTGGAAGCATTGGGAGATAAATATGCAAGAATAGACTGTCCTACAATAGAGGAATTTAATAGGGCTAACTAAGAGGTAAGTATGGGGCATTCTTGGTCAGATAAGGATAAAAAATTCCCACCTAGAGACTCTGAGATATCAGGCAACCAGGATGTATGGGAGAATTTGAACGAGGAGGGGTCCAATATTGCTTCAGATAGGTTGGAATCAGACTTAGTTTTGGGGAGAACTAGTTCCAATTATTCACCACAATGCTCAAATATATCATTAATTGAAACAACACCTTCAACAGGTAAAGAGAAAGTTCGGTCTAACCTCTGTAGCTTATAAGCTTTCTGAATCAAGATTTCTGGATCGAAAATTTCTTGAAATGACTCAGTAGCATGGATGCTCCTCGTATTAGTCCTTCTGGTTTCCAGTATTTTTAGTGGATTCACCTTCTAAACGTTCAGAGTGGAGTCGCTAGAACATACACAAACAATTGTGTGTCTAGTTAGACCGATTTCTCAACAAGGTCATAGAACTAGGACAATGTCTTTCCCAAAGGAGATAATAGTGATTATTCCCTGACAACTACACCAAGATGTTATCACCCTATAATTTTCCTATGGTTGTGGTAGGAAGTGACGGGGGTAACCATTTAAAACCAATCTTTAGACTGTATTCTAACCTATATAGTCAGAGAGGGATCTCTCTTGTCACAAACTCATTCACATACACATATGTCTTTAGGAAAGCATTCAGAAGGCTAGATTTCTGAGGAGAACGGGATATTTTCAGATTTAAAGATGGTAAAATAAACAAACAATTAGTACCATTGGGAAATGGAGTCACAACCTGAATCAATTAAGGTAATTATAGTGAAAATGAGTGGATATTTTCCTTTGTAATCTGAGGCAAAGTAGGTGTCACATTCAATCAAATATCTTTAAGTGGTGGTAGGAGAGATGAGGAAAGGCCTAGTGAAGCAAGAGGCACCTTTTTGTGGATGAATCTCTTGCACCACCTTTAACAACAACAACAACAAGGCTAGTAATTGATACATAACACCTAAAAGAGGGTGAATTCTATAACAGTCATCATACATACATCACAAATGTAGTATTTGATACAAAGAATGCTTAATAAAAAGAATTGCTCACATACAAATAGAGAGCATTAACAAAAAATTACACAAATGGAGATGATGCAAACACGAAACACAACTGAATGTAGAACACCATGATGAATCTCAGAAACACAGAAGAATACTTCTCATTAACCCTTCCAAGAAAGTTTACAGAAATATAAAAACCAAGAGCAGAATTCTTCTAAATGAAATTTCCAACCCTTTATACCTCTATTGAGGTTTCATTTATAGTGTTATGGGATCTCGATACCAACCTCGAAACATAGTTGAATTCAGTTACAAAATTGGGAATCAATCCCGAATAATCATTTCAAATCCTAACAAACTCTTGAGGTGGCAGACTCGCCATGATTCATACATAAAATGGGAAATATGCAGCAACATACACGCTGGATAAAAAATGTCAACGCAGCCTCTGGAATGTAGGCTCATTTGATTGAAAATGATGTTTCACAGCACCTCTTAACGGTTTTACTCTCCCAAGAAAAGTTTGCACCATTGAATTTCTTCATACTTCATATCCATCTTGCATCCAAGCTGATCTTATTCCTCCTTGCACATTTGGCTTGCGAAATAAACCACGACTGTAGATATTTTGTACGAGAAATTTTTGTTCTTCCATGATGTGGCCCTAATGTTATTTTGCGATCCCTTATCTTGTTAACCTTCACACATATTTCCATCACGAAATTGACCAGGACCATAGATCCAATCAGTGCTAAGATCTCTGTCCTCTAAAAATGTAGGGTCTACAAGATTTCGCAGTGCCTCTTCCTGCTAAACTTCGTGCACCTCCTCATTATGAAATCAACCAATACCCTTGATCAACTCTCTACCAAATCTCCACCGTTCAACTGTGCAGGGTCTACCAAATTTCACAGTGCTAATTTGATTTATCTTTGATGCATGTTTGGGCTATGAAACACATCTCATCCATAGATATTCTCCATATAAAATATCGGTCGTTCAACTATGTGGTACCTGCAATATTTTCTATCCCCGACATGTTTTAACTCTCGTGCACATTGCATCAACGAAATGCATCTCCACTATAGATATGGCCCGCTCAAGATTGTGGCCATTAGAATAAGTGGACCCTATAAGATTTCGGAGCCTAGACATAAGTTATCCTTTGTGCATGTTGGATTTGTGAAATTTCCATCCGTCATTGATCTTGGACAACATTCAATATTTGACCATTAAAATATGGAAAGTATAACCGATTTCACATACCTTCACAGCTCATTCTTTCGCACGTCTCTACTCATCGAAATATTAGAAATCATTGATTTTCTTTGCTATGTATATACGCCATTCATTTTTACCACTACATAACCTACAAGACTTCATTTACGTCCTTCAGGGTCTTATGATAAGGAATTTCCAAACCTTTTCCTCCTTTCATTGGCCTACTCCCCTGCCAACTATTTAGCCCAAAATGGTGCCAACACATCTGCAAAAGATATTAGAAATTTAGCACTGGTGCTAACCGAGTGCTAACACTCCCAATGACTATCCCATTTTCAACAAAACTTTCAACCCAACTAATATAACTTAGTAGAATGCCTGGATCCCACTTCCTCATTTGCAAGGATCCAAATGTTCTTGCCAATTTTAGAAAGTTGTCCTTCCAAGAAATGCCAGGGTCCCAATGTATCAATTGCATCCTCCCAAACATCACAATCAAGTGGTAGAATATATTTTCAAAAAGGATGTAAATATCACACCACCATACTGAAAATTGAAAACTCCCAATGCAAAACTGAATATCTATGAGACTTCCCCAGCCAAAATGGAACTTCTCCATGTGGGGCCAAATCATATCAACACTTTCCAAAATACATGACTCCATATGCAAGGTAACACTAAAACACACATCATTTATGTTCTAGAGGAATAGGTGGTGTCCCCAAGTCTATCCATGTATATTGAAAGCATCATATAACAACCATAGATGCTTCGACCACTGCTCATGTGAAATATGGGTTGTACATAATGAAACTTCACTAATTCAAGAAAGAACTTTAACTTTGGGTTTGTTGATCTCCAACATGTATACGGTCACCCAATCATTGGAGGAATCCAAAACTCAAACTTAGATATCCAAATGGACAACATGTAGCTTCCCCAAGTGCAGGGTTCGTTCTAATAAAAGATCTCACTTTTTTATTTATTCTTCCACTCAAATGACTCAAATGGACCTCTCATGCATCAGTGTGCATGATGGAGACATAAAATAGATTCCTATGTTTCTTATCAACAATTTGGTAAGGGACCGGTGCACTTTCCAAACCCCAAGGGTTGAATCAAGTCATCAATATAATAAGGGGGAGCCTCCTGTTCCGCATGTGGCACCAATAAGAAAAATCCCTTTACCCAATTTTCATCCTCATGCGTTGTGGTTGTAGTAGGAAGTGTATAGGATGAAAGGTCATGAACCAAATTGAAAATTCTGCAATACTCATCCATCAAGAAGGTGGATGGGTCATTGTCTCCTTTTATTGGTTCATCAAATGTACCATCTTGTGCCTCCTCCAAAAATATACAAACTTCACCAAGAGGAAACTCCAAATCTTTTTGAAATAATGCAAGTGCTTGGTCTTCATTTTGTTTGCATGCAACCTTTTCAATTACCCACAAATCGAAACATTCATCATTATCCACCATATCATGAAGCCCCCCCTCTGAAACTTGAATGCATTTAGCCATTGAATGTTTTATTTAAAGAGAGGAATGTGAAAGTCAACTTTGAAACTTCTTATGAAGATTCTCATTCTGCATCCGAGATTCTTTAAGGTATTTTTGAACTCTCTCCAAAGAATATTGGGTAAAATTCAATTCTTTTGTGAGCTTATGATTTTACTATGCATTTCTCAAGGTTACTCCATTATACATATCAAAAATCCCCCACAAATACTCTTTATTAGAAATAAAATTAAATATGTTACCTTTAGTGTTGGATATTGCTTTCTGGATTTTCTCCATATCCTCCATAGAATATGTTTCCTCCATGCTCCAACAGATTCTTGAAATTAAAGCACGTGTTCCATGGACAATCTTCAGGGCCTCTTGAATATTTTGTTCATCCATCTTTAATGACCCTACAAAAAAATGGGGTTCTTGCAAATGAAATTCCTCTTCATCTTTCATTACAAGATCAACTTCATGAAGTTCATGTGGTGGAAGTGGAATTGATCATGTGACATTTTCTTCAGCTGCTACAAGGATTTCATTCTCATGGAGATTTGTTCTTGTATCAACTTCTACAAGTGAAATATATATGTCACCAACATAGAGAGGTGGACATCCATAAGTAAGTGTCTCACTGAAACTTGAGCACCCATAAGTAGGTACGCTTTCAACCATGTCCAGAGTGTTACTTTTCTCTCTGGATTGTTCTTAAACAACATTGGTGGTAGGGTCAAGTTAATGGACACCCTACTCTTTTGTTGTACAATCCTCACTAGTAAGGATTTAAATTATGTCTTCCAATGGATACTGGTCACATGGTAGGATAGTATTAGTAAAACAAAAGGATTTAACATAGAACCAAAAAGAATTTTTTCCTCCATAAGTATCCATCTTGGATTTCCATCAATCCATCCAATCAATATGTGAATAGGGTTATTCTCTTCCTGCTCCAAGATAGGTTTAATTATTCATATTCTTTGAATCTAATTTTTCTTTCAGTATAGGTAGCTTATGATGTCCCTCTTTAGAGATATGTGTGTCAAACAATTCCTTACCAATGCAAGCAATTCTAGTGCATCCTTGATCCTTCATTTCCATGATAAATTTTTCTACCCAATCCATTGATGAACATTGACCTTTTCTTTTTGAGTCAATAGGTATGTCTTCAAGTATCTTTTCCATAGATAAGAACTTTTTATCCTTCTTCTCAAACCCAACAAATACTTGGCCAACATATTTTCCTTCATGGTTCTTCACAAGCACCTGCAAATCTGCATCTTCCTCATGTTTACCCACCACATTAGGTTCATCCATCACATCCAAAGTATGTCCTTTTAATGTCTGAAATCTAAAATCATCTTGCTTGTGGCATGGATCCACAACAAATATCTCATTATCCACATACAGGTTAGAAATATAATATTTTTCAAAACCACTTCCATGGTATGAAGTGGTGGGTAACTTTGAGGGTTACATTGAAATGTGATCTTTACAAAAATAAGAAATTCCATCATAACCTGGTGTTTCATATTCATATGGGAAAACCATGGTGGTGTGCTATTCAACCACACTCTTTAGTTCACCTACAATTGTTGTTAAGAAATTTACCCTATGGATGGGGTTGATACCACCAACGTACTAATGGTTATATAGATAGATCTATGAGGTTCACCAAACATACATTAAATGAAAAGTTCAAAGGAAGAGAGGATGCATACCTTATTTTTAAGGTTGATCCTAGCTTGGTCCCTTTCCAAATGCTTCCTAGTTCTACTGCTCCAATACCTGCAACAAAGTAATCACCCTTCTAAAAGCACATTCAACTATTATAAGATATGAGACATGAACATATATAAATATTGAAACTTAAAGAATAAGCACAATCAAGATCATTGCTCATAAATAATTGAAACATGCATAACATAGAGATGGAAGGAAACAACTTTATTTATTAATGGAGTTCTTAGAAGAAGTACATACTACCTCTGTTTCATTTGGATTCCTTGAAACCTGTATCTGAGCTCTCTTGTTTCTCTTCTCCAAAGGAGTTCCTCCAACATAAACTTGTATCTAAAATCCCCCCCTCTCCTCTAGCCCCTCTCCTCATTTTATTGACCATTGGGAGTTTAACCACTCAAAATGTACCTTAGGTTGTAAAAAGTTAATCTCAAGGTAACCACAAAACCAATATTTAGGAAAAAATGATGGCTTATTTCTATCTAGAGAGGGATCTCTCAATGGCCGTTTAACAAGGCCAGATATACAAATAAAAGTAAAATTCAAATTGTTGTATTGGTTGAAACAAGGCAAGTATACATTGGGCTATGGAGTCAAAATGAATATATATCAATCACAATGTTGTTTGCATGGAAATTTATAACAAAGGCGAGGTAGCCATTCAGTCACAGTCAAAATGCTTTAGTCTAGTGAAACAAAATATATAGTGAACAGTCAATTAACATGGGCATCTATCAAGGATGAATCCAATGCTAACTTTGGTGGAAAATATTTTATGAATATCTGAAATCAATAGTCATAGCATATACACATGAATTCTGTACTATCAAACACTTATTTCAAACATGAAAGAAAACATTATGGAAGTATAAACAAGAAATCATTCACATGAGAAAAGGAAAACAAACTGTAACATAAACAACATAGGAATCTTTGCAGAAATGGTCAGATTATGCTGTGTGATTTTATTAAAAATAGGTCTCAAATTACATAGCTTAGTTCTCATGGGTTCCAACCCTTTTTTCATTGCACAAACTAGTTCTTATACAAATTACTCCATGAGCTGAAATAACAAACTGCTAAAAACATGCATAATTTCCTTTACATGTGGAATTCGACACTTATTAACTACTAAATGATTCTAGAAAGTAAAATAAATGTCTATATAACTCATTATTCAGAAATAAATCCTTCATGATCTTCAACATCTTCAGCCATGCAACATATACTTGGACCTTCCATATTTTTCCATTGTTTTCCATTGGTCCATGGATGGCAAATCCAAAGTGAATATTTCCTTTGACAACATGCACAAATCCACATGATCCCTGAATGAATAATTTTTCAAACATGCACATGCTTCCTTGAAAGAAAAAAACATCTCAAACTCATCTTCTAGCTTGTCCACAATTGTTTTTCCAAATAATGATTGTTGCATGTCAACAAAGTTTGTAAGATCCAATCTGTATTCAATTAATTTGTCCTGATATTATTTTTGTGTGAGCATTTCACCTTTTTATTCCCGAAAGAATGGGAGTCCCTTCTTAGACCAAGGATTAAACATGTCTCTAAAAAGATTCAATGGTGTACCATGATATCTATTTTAGCCTGAATTGTGTCCAAATCTTGATGCCTATTGACCACTTTTCTAGCCCAAGTTATGATAGATATTATGTCTTTAATATTTTCATTCTTCAATTCATCCTCTATTAACCCATTTAAAAAAGATATAGCATTCTTAGCATAAACAATGGGTTTTTTATTCAATCTTTCCCTCAACCTATTTATCCAAGGTATAATCTAAATAAGTCCTTAACTTGCTTACTTATGATATGACGGAATCCCATATTATATGCTTTTATCCTTGTACTGATGACTTCCCTATGACCTGTTTCATCAATTTATCATTTTTACTATGTAATTCTTGGCACCTTGGAAGGTTAGAGCTAAACCTTTCAGATTTTTGTTCTGGTTCTTCAATCCAACTAGCTCCAATTCTTTCATACTAACCTGTGACATAGCCTGAACAATGGTTTGTTCACCATATTCAGTAGAAGGAAGAATGATTCTACTTTCAAGCACTTTCTCTTTTTCTTGCAACTTATTTTCTAATTCATAAAACTTAGATTTGAGAGTCTTATCACTCTCAAATACAAGAGACATATCTCTTACCCATTACTTTTCTTTTTCTATAAATTTCAATAATTTGGATTTACAATCTGTTAGCTCACCATTCAAGTCTTCTTTTTCCTTCTCAGTCTCTGTTAGCTCAGAAGCTTGTATTAGGTGAGTAGATGGGATCTTTAGCTTCTTCTTCAGTAGTTGAATGACATTCTTTTTTTTCATTCAATAATTTTTGTGTGTCAGACCCTTTGTATGCTTGGATCTCAGCAGCCAATAAGTCTGTCTGCAACTTCTTGATCTGTGCTTGGTGGGACCTGTTCTCCACCTTCTCCTGCATGAGTCATTTTTCAATTTTTCTCTTACTAGACTACAGTCTTGATACTTTTAGTGTTTCCTTCAGCAAGTCAGTATATATAATATCCCCTATTTGTTTATGAAAGTGAATCATATCAGGGATGGGGATATTTTTGAGGCTCATTTTCATTTCAGCAACCTTATTTTTTGTTGCTATAATATCCCCACTTTCATTTGTTTGTTTTCTTACTTATGTCCTCTGACACTTGGACAAGTTGTCCTACTTCTTCAACTTTTTGTTTCTTTGGTGTTATAGTTGTGTCTTCCTCCTTTGTGTCCATGGAATCAGAGAAGTCTCTTTTCTTGGTTCTATCAAAGCAGATGGCTATTGGTGTAATATTTTCTGTTGTTGGGACCATGCTTGAAGCACCAAGATTTAGTGAGCTAACTTCCTTTACTGAGGAAGTGGAGTCTTCCTACATATCGACATCCTCCTGAGTCTCATGGTGTAGTCTAACTAGTTTGTAGTCTTAGGTAGACCTGCAACTTCAAAGTGCTCAAAGGGCTTGTTCTTATTAACCTATCTCTCGATAGAGATAATATGATGGCGGTCATAATTTATAACAGCTTCAGTTGGAAACCCCATTTCTCTTAGTAAGCATTCAATCATTGGAAGGGAATATTTGTTCTTAATGATAAATGGGCCTACATCCCATGGGAACTTGATCTCTAAAGACTTCTTAAAATTTAGAAAACGCTCATTCTCCACTATTAATTTCTATCTGATCAGATCCAAAGAAAATACTCTGAGAGTAAAAAAATGCAGGTAGCATACAGGGTTGATGAATAAACCCATATAACCTTATTATTGTACCTTCTTAAAAAAGAAACCAATCTCCAATTCTCTTTTCAGGACAGAAATGAAAAATATCTTTCATTTGTGGCAAAACTCTGGGTAATTTCTTCTAAAAGAAAGCACCGCAGAGTATTTTTTAAGGATTCTAATATTATGCTTAAGTATAGTGTTCTAGGTGATTGTTTTGGATTGAAAAAAAATGTTTATAGATAGGTAGGTGAATATTAAACATGAAACATACAATTAACACTAAAATGTGTAAATTTTGGCAAATATTATGATAAAAAAACATATTTTATGTAAATATAGGCGATATTAGACACTAAAAAAGACCAAATAACGAATTTATTTTTTGAAAAACCCCAAAGAATAGCCAATTTGTGAAATTTCGCCCCTAAAAATTACCCTAAAGCATTGTAAACCTCTGACATAAGGAAATTCATGAACTTGCTCTAATCCCTGTTCATTTCTTCTATGAGTACCATTTCCGGGAGTTGTAGGTTTTCTTCATTGAATGACAGAAACATCTTCAACAAATAAGACTGGAATCTGAAACTTCTTGTTTTGTGGAAATCCACTAGCTGAGAATGAATATTTTCAGCTAGGAATTCATCAAATTTAAGGAAAGATGATTGGACTGACTAACTAGACTCTTCTAACTCAATCTGACCAGTGTTAACGACAAACAACAATATCATTAAGGGTTAAGTAACATATTTGTTTGTATCCAGCTCTAAAAATGACTCATAAGGGTTATGACATGCTGATTTTCTTCATTAAAAAGGTTAGCATTAACAGGGAATGGTTGGTTCTATAATTGGATATGAGGTTTAAAGCAAATCTTGGAGAAAGATTGCTTTTGTTCAACTGTAGACTCTATAAAGTACTGGATTATGAATTCTTCGTTATACTCTTTGGAATTTTGGCTGAAATCAACAGGAACTGAGAGCGTATTTCTAATAACGAGAGGACTATTTGGACATAGGATTTTTGACTTGGTTGTATCCATAATTACCCTCTTAGAGGAGGAGTAATTAGTGGCACACCATTCAAAAAATTCAGGACAACTTAGGGTTTGGTCTGTAGGTAAATAATGAAAGTATGACCTGTAAACACTATGAATATTTGTCCCCTGGCCCTTATGAAGTTTTAAATTTTTTTTAACAGCTTCTATAGGTCCATTTAGCAGTATTGTAACAAAAAATTATGAATCTTTATCTTCAAACAACTCTTCAATCTTCTGGTATTCCAGGCTCAAATATTGTACCTCTTCTACCCTAGCCATTTAAATACTTGTTCAATGAGGACAAGAAGCTTAAATGATCTATTGAAAAGTGGCCCAAGGATTTTATCTGAGTTGTTCTCTTCCGCATAGTCCTTGGTTGTCTCTTTCCAATGCAAAGAATAAACAAATGACCTAATTCCACGTGCATGTACTTTTATATTATTTTTTTCTTCATATCATTCCTGCATCTTTCCTAGTGGAAATAGCTCCTATCCGTCCATCTTGTATACTCCATATTGTGCTATTGACATTTCTCCCTGTTTAAACCCCATGTATTCATTCTTTGTTATGCTGCCTCCCTTATTCTACATGCAAATATCAACAACTAATTGAACAATGACCCCAAATCTATCTTCTGATTGATCTTGAGAGTTAATTACTTGCACCTTTTACTCACCTCTTTCACACAGCTTTGATTTCCTTAAGAATCCTACAATTTCCCTTTTCGAAACAATTATCCACCTTTGATATGAATGCACATCAATCTAAGCCATTTAATTCTTCCTTATCTACCCAATTCTGTTGATTTTCTCTTCAACTCTGAGTGTGCATTTTTGGTTAGCGGAATGATCTCAATCTGTAGATCATTTTTAGATCAAATTTGTGCCTTCTATTTCACATGCCCTTTAACTTCATTCCACAATCTTACCAAATTTATTTTTCCTCGCACCTTTAACAACGAAATCAGTATCAATCATTGATCTTGGTCATGACTTCATCTGGACCGTTGAGTAGCGCGACTTCTACCACATTTTGCTGAGCCCTAATATTTTACTTTTCCATGCACTTTCCACTTGTGAAATTTATCCTCACCGTTGATCTAGATCGAGGTTTGATCTTAACCATTGGAACTTGAGGCTTGTACCCAATTCCATTGAGTTCCAATCTTACTTACTCCGTGTTAGTTCTCACACCGGAATTTATTAGAACTATAGATCAAAAACCTGCTTAAATATCTGTCTTTCAACATTGTTGGGCCTACCAAATTCCGCAAATTTGAAAAATTTTCTTTGTCCTTGGATGTTTTATCAGTGGAATTGATACCCACCATAGGTCTATTTCACCTCGAGATATCCACCATCGAAATATGCAGGCTCTAACCAATTCCGCTGATTTTAAAAATTACTTTATTCATGCAAGTTCTAGCAGTGGAATCCACCTCCGCCGTAGATTTCCTTTATCTTCCAATCCTCACCACCGAAATATGCAGGACCTACATAATTCCATTTATTTGAGTATTTTTTTCCTCCTTGCATGTTCCACCAACAGACCCCCTCCGCCGTAGATTTCCTTTATCTTCCAATCCTCACCACCGAAATATGCAGGACCTACATAATTCCATTTATTTGAGTATTTTTTTCCTCCTTGCATGTTCCACCAACAGAACTTATGATGATCGTAGATCTTTTTCCTACTTTTGCTATGATGGTTGATTCTATCTATAGGTTAACACCATTCCACAAGACATTAAAATTATTTGAAACGAGTATCTTACCTCTGGGTAATTATTTGTAACTGTCAATATCTATTGGTTTAGATCTACACCCTTCATTATTATTGAACTATAACACTGGAGCGGATTTTTCATATGCAATTTATTTCCAAGGTCACACCTTAGGATTTTTCAATGTTTTTCATTTCAGACCAAGGAATAAACGCTTTAAAACATTCAGAACCTACCCTACACTCCTCTAAGTCATATGATATAAAAAAATTTAACCTTACCTATCATTTTCAATGGCCTAACCCCTTCCAACCTATTAGCCCAAAAATGGTGCTAACAGTTGGCTCCCATTGGGGATAAGATCCTCCCTGCAAGGTAGCAAAGAACCTCGTAGACCAATGCTTGACTTTCGAAACCTAAAACTTTTTTCTTTTTTTTGTATATAAAAATAAAAATAAAAAAATGAAGAAATATGGTTACCCCTCTACATCATAGGGTCTTCTTTGCAGGCTTCAAATACTTCGGCTCACCATTTGTACTGATTCAAAAGTAAAGAAATATATACAGTCTATGGTACAAAAAATTACCTTATACCCTCAAGACAGGTAATGTTTTAGAAATATTCCATTTACAGGGCCTCCTTTCAGCTAAGACCCATCCTGATGCTGTAGAATGAATGAATTTTCCCCTCTATATGCTGCAATGATTTATGGACATACCCACATATGATCAAAATTTCCATGTTTATCTTGCCTAGGAGCATCACACTTCAATACCAAATCATCAATCTGGAACTTTTCTATTAAAAGTATTCTTCATTTTTTTTAATGTATTTGTACTTTGTCATATGCCTTATCCCTCATCTCATTCAACTCTATTATTTGACTGATCCTTATTTGAATATGATTTGCCTCAACCTCCTGCTCCTGCAACAACTTCATGACAGGAAAACCCAAAGGTGCTAGAAAAACAACTTCAGCTCCATAAAACAACTGAAATGGTAGCATTCCAATTGCTCATTTGGTACTGATCCTATCTGCCCACAAAGCATACTTCATCTTTGTATACCAATCTCTTTTATTTTGTTACAACAACTTCTTTATTATTCTTACCAAACGCTTATTGGAAGACTCTTCCAGTCCATTTCGCTGTGGATAGTAGTTAGTAGAATGGTTCAAATTGACGTGGTATTTGTGACAAAAACTTATCATCTTTTTTACTTGAAGGCAGTTGCATTATCTGTCATAATTCTCTTGGGACAACCAAACCTAGCCAAAATATTATTATCAAGAAATTCCATGATCACAATATCTGTAGCTTTCCTCATTGGTATATCTTCAATCCACTTGGTAAATTAGTCTTTTTCTATCAGAATCGATCTATGTTGTCCTGAAGAATTTGGACATAATTTCCCCAATGAAATCTAATCCCCATAGCTAAAAGGATTCCTCTACTGAAATTGGATTAAGCAGGAGTGGAACCATCTTCCTCTTACCACCAAAAATATGGCACTGATGACATGTAGTGGTCTCCATATAGACATAAGGAAAACATAGAGGTCCAATAAAAACCAGCTCTCATAATTTTATTTGTTCTCACCTTCCATGAGTGATTCCCTCAACAATATCCTTTATGGAATTCCGTCATTGTCTGTTGAGCTTCATTTTCTAATAGGAAATTTAAAAACACACCACCAGGGTCCTTCCAATATAGGTATTGATTCATGATTAAAAAATTTGCATCCTTCAGTTTTACAGATCTAGCTCTTGTTTTACTCATTCCTGTAGGATCTTGTAGATTTTTCAAAACATATACAATATCAGTGTACCATGGAGACAGAAAAATATCGCATTACATGTATCCCTGCATCAAGCTGGTTTGAATGATTGGACACAAAGTTAAGCTATAAATATTCACAATTGGAATCTGTCGTCAATTTGGAAATTCCCTAACCTTTGATCAACTTAGTAGGCTTGATTTCAAGATCATAGTCCAATAGTACAAAAATCCACTTTTCTCTCTTCCCTTCTGGATATGGTTGAGTAAGAATGCTCTTCACCACATTACTTGGAACATATGCAAAAATATGTGAATGGAGAATATACACTATGAAATATTTCAAAGATTTCACCAAAACATAGGCATTTTTTTCCATGATATCATACTTCAGCTCTCCATCTCTCAATACCTTACTGAATAAAGCTATGGGTTGCTCATCATTCTGATTATTTTTCTGCAATAGGAATCTAGTTATAGTATGCTTAGATGCATAAGAAAATACTAATAAATCCTTAGTGAAATATGGACTTACCAAAATTGTAGCTTAGGTGATGGCCTTTTTTATATCTTTAAAGGATTTCTTAGCATCCACTGTCCATTTTATTTCATTTTCTTTCTTAATCACGTTAGTAATATTCCTCAGTATTTCAGAATAGATAGGAATGAATATACTCAAAAAATTTATGTAACATCCCCGGTTTTGACCCCATTTGCATTAATATACATGATACATATGTTGTAAATAATCATGGTGAGGAGCTAAGGGAAAAGGCCCCACCATCTATTTAGCTATGTTATGACTCGAATTTGAATGGTCACCGATGGTATATTGGGACATACGACATATATTAAATTGTGGCATCATGTAATTGTGCATTTTAATAAAATAACCCAACTAGCTATGTTCACTGCAACTAAATTGAGAAGGGGCATGATTCCTAAGGATAAGGAGGGTAAATGATGAACCTTGAGCCATGGGGGAAAATCCATGTGTCACCACCCTGTTTGTTTTTCTCATTTTCCCTTGTTTCATCCAACCGCCACCTTCATTGTTCTATTGTTTAGTGGGGGCATCGTTTGCTAGAAAAATGACCACTACGCTCACACCTGCACTCTCTCTACGACGCGCCTTCTGGGTTGCGGATGGTCTGTCCACTATCCCGATGGAAACTGTTAATTTTCCTCGGGTAGAAGGAGTTAAAAGGATTGAAATTCCTTGTGTGGGGGTTCGGCCTTTCCCTCTCTTACACCATTTTTCTAGTCAGAGACGTTCTTTCCTCCTGATCACACATAGAACCTACATTTATTCCACCATTTCCGATTGTGAAGGGTGCGTTGGATTCATCGTTGAGGAGGGAGGCTTGTTACCCAACGTTTCTGGTGTGGCTAGACTATGGAACGATCTGTTGTTTCATCTTGATCCACGGTGTGGGTTTCCTCTGTGTGTTTTCCACATTTTTCTTTGGTTGTGTCTTTTTCCATCACGAATAGTTTGGGAGTGGTTCTTTCCCCATTTTTTGCTTGTGCAATTTCTCCAGTGATTGCATTGAGGATCGACCGTTGTGGGTTCATAGTTGTTTGTGGGCTTCTGTTTTCCCATGATTGATTGACTGTATTTTTCCCCTATAAAAGATTGGATAGCTGTTTGGTTGCTTGCATGCAGTGGTTTTGTCCTTGGACTGCATTGGAGTGGTGAATAAGGGCTTGAGGTGCTTGATAAACCTGGTGGGTTGAAAAACACACAGACATAGCTACTAAACTGGCTTTCTTCTCCACAACCCCTAAATAGCACTGGAAGGGAGATCAGGGTCTGAGGGACTGTGTTGCAGAGAAAGGACTGATTTCCTTGTGTTGGGTGTGTGTGGGTGTTCTAGAAGCTAGGCTGGCTCTGGTGTTGGTGTCTATAGCTCTTCAATGAGCTTACCATCTTGGCATTTATCCCTTCCCAGCTCCTCGATGGCTTGATAAACCCAACTTGGTTGGCTTGGCTGATCTGATGTTCGCCTGATAAACCCAACTGTGCTGGCTTGGCTGAACTGTGTACCCTTGTGGTGTTGTTATCCTTGGCTATGTGTAATCCTGCTAGTTCCTTATTCCTTGGGGAGTCATGCCCGACTCGTGGGTGGCAGCGTTGCTGAGAGATTAAGGAGCACACGATCCTATGGTTGGGTGGAACATTGCAGCGACGTAGCTGGTTACGGAACAAGTTCTTTATAAGATAAGTATTCTTTCCTAACTTATGTTTGTAGTCATATTACCGTTGATGAATGATGATATTCATGTTAAATGCTGATCTGTATATGCATGAGTGTTGACTGATATGTTTTTCTTCCATTGTGCATATGAAAGATTATGCTTTGTAATATGTTTTATGTTTTTAAGTATCATGCTTTAGCACTATATGTATGTATGTTCATGTTCATGGGGCTAGATGCCCGGATGATTCGATGTATGGTAGAGTCCTCTTCGCCGGTCGGAGGGTCGGGGACATTACAAAATGGTATCAGTGCACTGGTTGCAGCATGGGCCTAAATGGGCCATGAAAGATCAGTTAACAGAGGTAGGTTGCCTATTTCCAGAAGAAACCAGGAGAAATGGATGATGATAGAAAATTCTCAAAAAAATTTTAAGTGCCAGAATTTTTGGCCCATCCGAGAACTTAGTATGAAGTTCCTTTGACACGGTGGAACTTATAGTTTGAAGCTCAGTTGATGCCGCGAAGGAAATACGTTCTAGCAGCGGACGCATCGAATTTTTTTTGGAAATTTCTCTAGGTAACGAAATCATAGGACATCGGAAGACGCTAGTGGTTTGTGCACCCACCATTGCAGAAGCCTAGAGCACTAGTCTTCCGACGAGGAAAAGTTTTGACTGCCGATGTCGATGTGCTTCAACTCACCGATCGGAAAAGAACAGTTGATTTGATCGGCGTTGGATAAGAGATGGTTGAGCCAATGACGTGGTAGAAAAGAAGACTAAAGAGGAAAAATTTAAAAATTTTGTAAGTCGTAGAATCATCGGCCATCAGAGAATATTAGTGGATGATGTTGCAATGAACATCGAAAGAAGTTATATGCTCTTGCGCCGCCCTTGTGGATGGCTAGATGACTATGTTTCTGATGGGTAGCCTCTGACCACCGATGGTGCAAATGAAAGTCGTTTCGATAGCCGACGCAGTGGAAAAGTTTCTGAAAGTTTCTAAGGAATAGGATCATTGACGAATGGAGAAGAATAGCTGTTGACATCGCCAATAAATAGTTGGAGGAAGAGCCGATGCTGTAGAAGGCAAGGAAAGAAATAAAATTCAAAAAAATTTCTCTAAGGCACGAGATCATCGCCCATCAGGAAATGTTAGTTGTATGTGTTGCCGATGAAGGAATTAGTGGATCGGATCGCCGATCGGAAAAGGGTCGATGGAGGTGAACCGCAGTTGTGGCTGCCTAGTCAATTATCCATCCAATGCCACAAGGGAATAGTCGCTTCGACCAACGACAAAGTCATGAGCTGTGGAAGATAGAGAAAGATCAAGGGCCACTGTTGTAGAAGTTGAAAGGACTAACCGCCCGACGCCCAGCATGTCTAACCACCGATGCAGCGGATTAGTGGGCTTCCCCGTCGATGAAGTTCGGACTGTCAGACCATTATGGACCTGATTAGAAGAAAATTTTGAAGATTATAAGATCATCGGAAAATTATTAAGGATCATGCCGCCGATCGAAAGGAATTAAGGGATTGTAAATCCACCATTGCGGTAGTATAAAGCACTATCCACTGGATGGATGGTAGGTTTGGTAGCCTATATATGTCCACGAAAAACCATAGTAAGATTACTTTCCGCCGTTGTGGCTACTCAAGGGACTGTACATCCGATGAACAGTCGACTTCCTCACCGATGCAGATCGAGAGTTTAGTTGGTTTGTCACCGAAATGCCAGAAGAAATAAGCAAATAGACCGCCGATGAACTAGGTGCTTTGACCACCGAAGAATCAGAAAGATAGATGGGAAGAGGTCCGATTGCGCCCAAGGAGATTTTGGTTTTTTCAAAGGAAATTCGCAGTAATTTTTCAAGCAGTTTTCAACTGTCTTTCAACAGATTTCAGCAGATTGTCAGCGGTCACAGGGATGAAAAGAAAGAGAGGAAAATTTTGTGTTTTATGAATATCCAAAAGAGGAAGGTAAGTAGTTTTGAGTTATATCAATAGTATACATCTAACAATTTGTTACTAACACATTGCAAAATTATAGACAACTTCCAAGAGCATTACTCCAGACAGAATAGTGTGGTAAAGCAAGAGGTGGTTCAGTCATGAGAACCCATGATGGGAATGATGCTCAGGATTCTTACGAGCATGCAGAAGATTTCATGGGAGAAAATTTCCGTAATGGAAATGATGACATAGAGTCTAATGGAAGGAGATTCCAGGGGACACCATTCCAGGTTGCAGCCATCATGAGAAGCTTGGTTAAATCCCAGGAAGAGCAGCATCAATTGAATGTTGCCATATTGCAGAGTTTGACAGACTTGTAGAAAAAGATATATTCTGGACGAGGTACATCAAGGCCAGAAGGTAGTAAGAGCAGCACTAGGAGAAGGAGAAGGACTTCTAGTGGACCATCTGATTCTGAAGAATCCAGTGGAGATACAAGTTCATCTTCTCATAAGAGGAAAAGAAGAAGGCACCATAGGGATCGCTCTCGAGATGAATTTAGGAAAGCTAAACCTCCTACATTTGATGGTGAGATAAAGATGGGACAAGAAGCTGAAGCTTGGCTTCTTGGGATAAAGAAGTACTTTCAAGTGCAGGATTATTCAGGAAACATGAAGGCAAGAGTTTCCATATTCAATCTAAATGGAAGGGCATCCATTTGGTGGGAACACTTCAAGCAAGTAAAGAAGATCAGTGAAAGGAAACTGAAGTGGAAACAGTTCAAGAAGTATTTCAGGCAAAAAGACCTCTTTGACAGGTATTACGATGATAAGATCAAGGAGTTCCATGAGATGAGATTGGGACAATAGAACATGGATGAATATGCAAATAAGTTTTTGGAATTGTTGAGGTATGTCCGGTACATTAGAGATGAAAAAGTGAAGATCCAGTGGTTTTTGAGTGGATTGCCTCCAGCCTACAAAGATTGAATTGAGTTTTATGAACCTAGGACTCTTGAAGAAGCAATCAAGAAGGCTAAGTATTGCTATGAGAAAAGAAAGGGTAAACCTGATTACCATAAGGCATGGAAGGACAAGAAGAATGAGAAGTTTGACCAAAGAAGGAAAGGTTTCAAACCTTGTAGATTCAGGAATCAGCAGAAGCAGCCATGCCATGCTATGAGTAATCCAGTTGGAGTGACAGGTGGGAATCCTAAAGAGCCACATCAAAATAAATGTCCACTCAAATGTTGGAAATGTGAAGGACCCCACTTACACAGATATTGTCCACTTGAGAATGAAAGTGCAAGGCCAACTTATAACATTCAGGGAGCAGAAATAGTGGGTCAAGTAACAAGAGCAGTCCCTAGAATTTATGCAGCACTGGAGGACCACCAAGAAGATCACCAGTCACCTGTGGTTGAAGTTGCAGGTAAGATTGTTGAACAATCTGTTTCTATTTTGATTGACCCTAGTTATACTCATAGTTATATCACTCCTAGGGTAGTGGAGATTTGTGCTTTTGAGAAGGTAAAGCATGGAAAATCTTGGTTAGTTCAGCTAGCCACTGGAACTAAGAGAAAGTTCAATTAAGTGATAGAGAAATGTCCATTGGTCATGAATGGATTGAACACTTGTGTAGATCTGAATGTTCTACCGCTTGGTTCCTATGATGTTCTCATTGGAATGGATTGGTTAGAATCTCACCGAGTGAAGCTTGACTGTTATAAGAAGACTTTTGAATGCATGGATGAAGAGGGAAACCTAGTTGTTGTGAAAGGTATTTCGAAGGTAATTCAGTAAGACAGGTTTCAGCAATGCAGTTGAAGAAGTTCTGTAGGAAAGGTTGCCAGTTGTATGCAGCTCATATAATGGAACCAACAGGAGATGAAACTCCTACGTTGGAGGACTATCAGGTGTTATAGGAATTCAAGGATGTATTCCCTGATGAGATTCTAGGACTTCCTCCAAAGAGGGACATTGATTTCACCATTGAACTTGTGCCAGGAGCAGCACCAGTGTCCAAGACACCCTACAGGATGAGTATACTGAAGATGCTAGAGTTGAAAATGCAACTGCAAGAGTTTTTGGAAAATAAGTATATCTGACTGAGTGTGTCTCCTTGGGGAGCACATGTTCTATTTGTGAAGAAGAAAGATGGTACCCCTAGGTTGTGTATTGATTACAAACAGTTGAACAAGGTTAATGTGAAGAATAAGTATCCTTTGCCTAGAATTGATGACCTCTTTGATCAAATGAGGGGAGCAAAGGTATTTTCCAAGATTGAATTGAGGTCTGGTTACCATCAGGTGAGGATCAAGGACAAAGGCATTCATAAGACAGCCTTAAAGACAAGGTATGGACATTATGAGTTTGTAGTGGTACCATTTGGTCTCACAAATGCACCATCTACATTTATGTGCCTTATGAACAGTGTCTTCAACAAGTATTTAGACAAGTTTATTCTTGTTTTCCTTGATGACATTCTTGTTTATTCTAAGAATGACGAAGAACATGAAGAGCGTTTGAGATTGACATTGCAATTGCTCAGGGAGCATCAGTTGTATGCAAAACTGAGCAAGTGTGACTTCTATAGAGATAGAATTCAGTATTTGGGTCACATTATCTCAGAAGAGGGTATATCAATGGACCCTGAGAAGATTGAAGCCATTATGAATTGGCCTACTCCAAGAAATGTGACGGATGTAAGATCTTTTATGGGACTTGCGGGATACTATAGGAGATTCATTGAAGGATTTTCCAAGGTTGCACATGCCATCACTTCTTTGCAAAATAAGGGGATGAATTTTGAATGGAATTCGAAGTGTGAAGAGACCTTCCAGCGGTTGAAGAATATTCTCACCAGTGCACCGATGTTGAAGGTTGCGGATCCAAAGATATATTTTGTGGTATGTACCGATGCATACGGACAAGGGCTTGGAGGAGTGCTTATACAGGACAACCACATGATATGTTATGAGTCAAGAAAGTTGAAGGAGCATGAGAAGAAATATGCCACTCATGATCTAGAGCTTGCAGCCATAGTACATTCTCTCAAGATGTGGAGACATTACTTGATGGGTAGAAGATTTGAACTCAGGAAAGACCATTGTGGTCTGAAGTATTTGTTTGATCAGCCTACCCTGAATGCTAGGCAATCGAGATGGATGGAATTTATATGTGAGTTTGATTTTGAAATCAAGCACATAAAAGGAAAAGAGAACAAGGTAGCTGATGCACTCAACAAGAAGGTATAGGAAATGCATGTGGCATCTCTTAGTATTTTCCAATTAGATTTGAGGTAGCAGATTGTTAATCATGTTTCCAGAGATAAATTGTATGAGCAGGTAAAAGACAAATTGCAGCAGCAAAGTATTGAGAAGAGGTATGAGGGATATAAATTGGAAGAATACGGAATTCTTACTTATAAAGGAAGAATTTATATTCCGAGTGTAGCAGATTTGATGAGAGTTGTTATGGATGAAATCCATCAAGCTCCGTATTCTGGTCACCCAGGATATTAGAAGACAATTGCTACAGCTAGAAAGTAGTACTTTTGGCTAGGAATGAAAAAGGACATGGCTGAATACATTTCAAGGTGCATGAATTGTCAATAGGTAAAGGTTGAGCATAAAAATCTAGCAGGATTGTTGTAGCCTTTTCCAGTTCCGGAATGGAAATGGGAAGTTATTTCCATGGATTTTATTACAGGATTAGCGATTAATTGGAGACAACATGATTCCATCATGGATGTGGTAGACAAGTTGACAAGGGAAGTGCATTTTATACCGGTAAAGTCTACGCATAAGACTGATGATATTGCAAAGATATTCATGAAAGAGATTTTCAAATTGCATGGATTGCCGAAGGCAATAGTCTCTCACAGAGATGTCAAGTTCACTTCCAATTTTTGGAAGGGGTTGTTTGCAGATTTAGGTACAAAGATAAACTTCAGCACTGCATACCATCATCAAATAGATGGGAAGACTGAGAGAGTCAACCAGGTGCTTGAAGATATGCTTCGCATGTATGTGATGGAAAAACCAACCAAGTGGGAAGACTGCTTACACTTGATAGAGTTTGCTTATAACAACGGGAAATAGGAATCCTTGGGATGAGTTCGTATGAATATTTGTATGGAAGAAGGTGTAGGACACCAGTGACTTTGGATAACCCAGTGAACAGGGTTGTGCTTGGACCAGAATTGCTCAAGGAAATGGAACAAGAGGTTGTAAAGATCAGACAGAACCTGAAAGCAGCACAGGACAAACAGAAAAGCTATGCAGATAAGCATAGGAAGAACAAAGAGTTCATTGTTGGGGATCATGTCTACCTTAGAGTGAGGGAAAAGAAAAGTTCCTTGAATCTTGGGATTTGTGCCAAGCTATCACCAAGATATTGTGGGCCATTTGAAGTGCTTGAAAGAATAGGGCCTATTGCATATAAACTTGCATTGCCTGCTAGTACTAGAGATCATAATGTTTTTCATGCTTCTTTGCTTAAGAAATATGTACATGATCCTAACCATGTGATAAATTGGGATGTTATTCAGGTGGAACCCGAGGGAGAGTTCCGAATCGATCCAATGCGTATCCTTGACTGGAAGGTCATAATGCTCCGAAACTGAACCATAGGGTAGGTAAGGGTGCAATGGGAGCACTACGGATCTTAGGAGGCTACGTGGGAGTTGGAGGATGCCATGCGATTGGCACATCCATTTTTGTTCAATCCTGCGGAACACTGAGGCGATACCAGTGTAACATTTTGTTCAATTTTGTAAAGCACTGGGGACAGTGCTATTGAAGGGGGAGGGGAATGTAACATCCCCAGTTTTGACCCCATTTTCATTAATATACATGATACATATGTTGTAAATAATCATGGTGAGGAGCTAAGGGAAAAGGCCCCACCATTGATTTAGTTATGTTATGATTCGGATTGGAATGGTCACCGATTGTATATTGGGAATACGACATATATTAAATTGTGGCATCATGTATATATGCATTTTAATTAAATAACCCAACCAGCTATGTTCATTGCAACTAAATTGAGAAGGGGCACGATTCCTAAGGATAAGGAGGGGAAACGATGAACTTTGAGCCATGGGGGAAAAACCATGTGTCACCACCCTGTTTGTTTTGCTCATTTTCGGGCCTTGTTTCATCCAACCACCTCCTTCATTGTTTTTTTTTTAGTGGGGGCATCGAATTGCTGGAAAAAAGACCACTATGCTCATGCCTACACTCTCTCCATGATGCGCCTTCTGGGTTGCAGATGGTCTGTCCACTATCCCGATGGTGACTATTCATTTTCCTCAGGAAGAGGGAGTTAAAAGGATTGAAATTCCTTGTGTGGGGGTTCAGCATTTCCCTCCCTTACACCATTTTTCTAGTCGGAGACGTTCTTTCCTCCTGATCACACATAGAACCTGTGTTTATTCCACCATTTTCGATTGTGAAGGGTGCGTTGGCTTCATCGTTGAGGAGGGACCCTTGTTTCCAAACATTGCTGGTGTGGCTGGACTGTGGAACGATCTGTTGTTTCATCATGATCCATGCTTTGGGTTTCCTCTATGTGTTTTCCACATTTTGCTTTGGCTGTGTCTTTTTCCATCATGCATAGTTTGGGAGTGGTTCTTTCCCCACTTTCTGGCTGTACAATTTCTCCAGTGATTGCATTGAGGATCGGGTGATATGGGTTCATAGTTGTTTGTGGGCTGTTGTTTTCCCATGATTAATTGGCTATGTTTTTCCCCTATAAAATCTTGGATAGTTGTTTGGCTGCTTGCATGCAGTGGTTTTGTCCTCGGACTGCATTGGAGTGGTGAATAAGGGTCGGAGGTTCTTGATAAACCTGGTGGGTTGAGAACCACACAGACAGAGCTACTGAGCTAGATTTCTTCTCCACAACCCCTGAATAGCACTGGAAGGGAGATCAGGGTCTGAGGGGCTGCGTTGTAGAGAAAGGATTGATTTCCTTGTGTTGGGTGTGTGTGCGTGTTCTAGAAGCTAGGCTAGCTCTGGTGTTGGTGTCTGTAGCTCTTAAATGAGCTCACCAGCTTGAAATTTAGCCCTTCCTAGCTCCTAGATGGTCTGATAAACCCAACTTGGTTGGCTTGGTTGATCTAATGTTCACCTGATAAACCCAACTGTGTTGGCTTGGATGAACTATGTACCCTTGTGGTGTTGTTATCCTTGGCTATGTGTAAGCCTGTTAGTTCCTTATTCCTTGGGGAATCATGCCCAGCTTGGGCGTGACAGCGTTGCTAAGAGATTAAGGAGCATGCAGGCCTATGGTTGGGTGGAACATTGTAGTGACGTAGCTGGTTGCGGAACAATTTCTTTATAAGATAAGTATTCTTGCCTAACTTGTGTTTGCAATCATATTATCGTTGATGAATGATGATATACATGTTAAATGTTGATTTGTATATGCATGAGTGTTGATTGATATGTTTTGCTTCCGTTGTGTATATGAAATATTATGCTTCGTAATATGTTTTATGTTTTTAAGTATCATGCTTCGGCACTATATGTATGTATGTTCATGTTCATGGGGCTAGATGCCTAGATGATTCGATGTATGGTAGCGTCCTCTTCACCGGTCAGAGGGTCGGGGACGTTACAATTTACTTGTTCAATGAATAACTGCACTTCTTTCTTTCTCTTGGGCTCCTCAACCTTTAAAATTGCATTGAATCTTTCTTGATCAATTTTAATACCATCATTTTAAATGAGATGTCCTATCAATTTTCCCTCTTCCAATTCAAAATTAGACTTCCTGGGATTCAGTGAGATACCATACTTTTTGCATTTCAGGAAAACCTTCTCCAAATGTTTAATGTGTTCCCCGTCAGACTTGGAATAAACAACTATATCATCCATGTAAACAACTACAAACTTATCTTTCTCTTCTGCAAAAGCAATATCCATGGCATGCTGAAATGTAGCCTATGCATTCATCAAACCAAAGGGAATTTTGGCATACATGAATTTACCCCATGGTGTAGTAAATGCAAACTTCTCTTGGTCCTCGGGAAGCACTTTAATCTAGTTATAATGTTAGAATCCACCATAGTAGAAATCCTCTCGGATCGTACTAAGTTTTACAGAACGTGGTCCATCTTTGTTAATGGGAAGTTGTCTTTTAGGGATACTTTGTTAAGTTTTCTGAAATCCACAAAAAGTCTGATTTCACCTTTTTTCTTTCTAACATGTACTAAGTTAGATTCCCACTTATAAAATCTCAGAGTCACAATAATTTTAGCATTAAATAGTTTTTTGATCTCCTTCTCTATCACGGGAAACAACATGGGGTTTATTCTTTTCAGGTTTTGTCTGAACAGTTTTTCTCCCGGTTTTATTGGAATAGTATGTTGTATGATAGAGGTATCATGCTCTTTCAGGTCTTCATATCTCCAGGAAAATACATTTGTTTGTTTCTTCATTATATTGATATACTCTCCTTTTTCTTTTGCTCGTAAATTCTTGGACAGTTGTATAACTTGAGTTTTTTCTTCAGTTCCTATATTATGATCTTCAACATCATTTTCAGCAAGCTAAACTTTAGGATCCTTTGCAACATCATTTTCGTCAAACAATTTATCTAGGGGAATCAAACCTCTTGGAATAAAATTACTCTTCAGCTGAATTATGTCTTTTCCCCCTAACATATTTTCTATTTTTTGTTTTCATCCTTTTCTTCTTTGGTCTGTACATCATCTTGGAAGTTCTCTAAATTTTCATTTTTTGTATCAATATAAGTATTTATAAATTCATCAGACATCTCCAAAAATATTTTTATATGCATATCATCATAAAAACCTTTCCAGTATTTGTAGTTGTCTGGTATAGAGAGTCTATTTACAACTTCGATTTTATACTTTTTCTAAGAGTAAATGGGAGTTTTGAATTTACCAGCAGTTATTTCCAAAGAATCAGCCACTTGATTTTCATTTTTGGGGACTACTCTAATTTTATACTCTGTAAAATAATTTCCAAACATGTCCCATACTTCATTTCTGTAAGCCCTCATCTTGGGATGTTTTTTCTGGTAACTATCATTCACCTGGTTTATCACAAGTTCTGAATCCCCAAATACTTCTATTATTTTTTCTCCCATATCCTTCAAAGCATTCAAACCAAGTAGCAGAGCTGCATACTCAACCACGTTATTAGTACATTCAAAAGTCAATTTATAAGATAAAGAATTAAAATATCTAATTGGAGAAATAATGTACACACCAACACTAGCCCCAATCTTACTTATGGACCTATCAAAATACATAATCCACAATCCTCCTTCATTATGTTTCTTTTCAAAAGCTTCTTGCCTTTTTACAAATTCATTATCCTCCTTTAACTCTATTTGTACAAGGATTTTAGGATCAGTGTGAGGACCATCATTAAAAAATATAGAGGATCCTAAATCAGTATCAACAGCATAAACATGATTATTTTTAGGCTTATCTCAACTGCCGACCACATACGCTAACCTCTTCTCTCTATATAATCTTATGTTTCCTCCAAATAAATGAATGGTGGCATATTTCATATCCATTTGTAATGTTCCCTTCAACTTTGATTCCCAATATCTTGACAACAACATTCCAAACTTGGGAGGAATATCAACTACTACAATGTCCATAACAATGCTTTTGGCTGGAAGTTGTGCAAGGGTTACCACCATATCTTTTATCAACCCCAGACATCTTACTTTTCTGGAATCAAAAGAATATAGGTCTTTGTAAGGCCTAGTAATCTCCAATCCTAGACTTTCTACTACCACCCTTGGCATAAGATTATGAGATGCACAAGAATCTAACATGGCATTGTGCAATATCATATCATGTACATTTAGACTCTGATAAAAAGGAGGAACCTCTTCATCATCCGTTTCGTCAATTTTAAGCCCAAGGACAATAATGGTAAATTCATTTGTCACTTCTAAAATATATGGCTTGTCACCACCTTGATTCCTGACCAATTTTGTAATTTTCTCCCTATATTCCTTGTTCCTCAATAATTCATTAAAGGGAATAGAAATATTAATATTTGACAGTTCATACTATAGATTGAAGGATGAAATTGGTTTTTCTACATCAATTGGCACTGATTTTTTATTTTCTTTTGACTTTTGTTCTTTATTTTCTGAATTTTTTTGTACAGTGGTATCTTTTTGTTTTTGTTTTTTTTTTTCTTTTTTTCTTTTTCTGAATTTTGTTGACTACTAGAAGGATGATTTTTATTGGGCCTTCCTTTATTTATTATTACATCACGACTTCTCAAATTCAACTTCTTCTAAAAATCATCAATGGCATTTTGGTATCCTCTCTGATATTGTTATGAATCTACCTCGGAAATATTATTGTCATCATCCTGAGAAAACATATTATGCTCCTCTTCAGTAAGGTATATTTCAGCATGAGTATCATCAAAATGATGAATCTAGTTTTCTATTGGATCTTCTTCTCCTCCCTCATCAACCAAATTTTATGGGAATGGTGGTCTTATTTGTTGATCTTCGGGATTTCTTTGATTTCTTGTAGGAGGAGGTGGTATTTTAACATTTGGATTTCTTATCTGATTTTTGGGTTGCTCTCTGTTTGGTTTTCTATTTTCTAGTGCTAACATGTCCATCAATTTCTCCATATTCTTCATCATCATTTCAAATTTGGCATCACTTGTAGAAGAAGGAGCAAAAGTAGATGGTTGATTTTCTTGTTTTCTCCTATCTTCCTCTACTCTATTTTCAATTTCCCTAAAGCCATTAAGTTTTCCTTCACTTCTAGAGCATATTTAAACATAGCATACAAACTTTCATATTTCCTTTATCTTAACAACAATGCAAAATCACTCTCAAAAGCATCTACATAGTGAATTTTAGCCACACCTACCAAGGGTTTAATATCATCTGGAATAGAATGGTATACCCTCATGAATCTACTAGAAAACTCATGTATAGACTCAAATTTCCCTTTCTTTAAATTGTTATATTGAGATAGTATTTGTAAAGGTATCTTCTTTTCCTCCCACCTATCCAAAAAAAGTGTTTGAAAATATTCAAAAGTGCGAATGGATCTTGCTAGTAAGTCCTTAAACCAACTTTTTTCCTCTCCAGACAAACTCTATGCAAACGACCTCATTTTTGCATAATCGTGATCTACTTCCTACAAATAAATAAAATCATCAAATATATCCATATGTTGTCTTTTTGTAAAATTTCCCTTCCCATCATATAAATAAATTCTCTATGAATAGTTCTGAGGGAGATCATTTAAAAAAAATGGCAAAGCCAAAGGTGCAAACCTGGATGCCATTGGTCTAGGTGGGTTTGGTACAACAGGTGGATTTTTCAATACATGAGGGCTTTGAGGAGGACCGTGAATGAGGCTTGTAATGTGAGGCTATTAAGTTTGAAAAAGAGGGCTACTTTCTTCAACTTTTACAATGTTTTGCAAATTGTGCCACAGGGAAACTAATAGGTTTGACACAAATCAATTTGTATTAATTTATGTTTGTTTTAATTCTAAATCAGATTTAGATATTAACAAAGGTTTTCCAACATTTACTCCCAAATCCAAATCTTGAAAAATATAGAACTCTTCTTTGAAATAAATACCTCTCAGTTTGAGAAGTGCTATCTTTTTTCTTTTCCACTCCTACGTCTAAACAAACTTTCTGGGTTTTCCACACATTGTAAAATTTCAGAATTAAAATTATCTCATGTGTGTGCCCTCCTAGAAGCCAGGATTTCTTCTAAAATCTTCTTCAAAATGAACATGGAGTTTCTACGGAAAATGTACAATCTTCTTCAAATGCATAAATCTATGTTTTCCCACAGATACCTATTTTTCGTGGAATCTTGAAATCTTTGTCATTTCCTCCCAGGGCTTATTTGAACTCTTGTTCCTTGGAAACGACGTCAATATGTTAACACTCAAAATGTACCTCAAGTTGTAAAAAGTTAATATCAAGGTAACCACAAAACCAAGCTTTAGGAAAGAAAGTTGGCTTCTTTCTCTCCAGAGAGGGATCTCTCAATGGTTGTTTGACAAGGCGATATATAAAAATAAAAGTAAAATTCAGATTGTTGTATTTGTTGAAACAAGGAAAGTATACATTGGGCTATGGAGTCAAAATGAATGTATATCAATCCTAATGTTGTTTTCAAGGAAATTTCTAACAAAGGAAAGGTAGCCATTCAGTCACAGTCAAAATGCTTTGGTCTAGTGAAACAAAAGATATAATGAACAATCCATTAAAATGGGCATCTGTCAAGGATGAATCCAATACTAAATTTAATGGAAAATATTTTGTGAATATCTAAAATCAATAGTCAGATCATATACATATGAATTATGTACTATCAAACACTTATTTCAGACATGAAAGAAAACATTATGGAAGTAAAAACAAGAAAGCATTCACATGAGAAAAGGAAAACAAGTTGTAACATAATCAACATGGGAATATTTGCAGAAATGGCCAGCTTTGACTTTGTGATTTTATTAAAAATAGGTCTCAAATTACATATCTCAGTTCCAACCCTTTTTTCATTGCACAAACTAGTTCTTATACAAATTGCTCCATGAGTTGAAATAAAAAACTTCTAAAAATAGGCATAACTGCCTTTACATGTTTCCTTCGACAATTATTAACTACTAGCTGATTCTAGAAAGTAAACTAAATTCCCATATAACCAATTCTTTAGCAATAAATCCTTCATGATATTAAACATCTTCAGTCATGCAACGTATACTTGGAACTTCCATATTTTTCCATTGTTTTCCATTGGTCCATAGATGGCAAATCCAAAGTGAACATTTCCTTTGACAGCACATGAAACTCCACATGATCCCTGCATGAATAATTTTGCAAACATGCACATGCTTCCTTGAAATAAAAAAAACATCTCAAACTCGTCTACCATCTTGTCCACAATTGTTTTGCTAGGTAATGATTGTTTCATGTTAGCAAAGTTTTTATGATCCAATATACATTCAATTAATTTGTCCTAATATTCTTTTTGTGTCAGCATGGCACCTTTTTCTTCCCAATAGAATGGGAGTCCCTTCTTAAATAGAGGATCAAAGATGTCTCTAAAAATATTCAACCGGTGTACCATGATATCTATCTTAGCCTAAACTATGTCCATATGTTGATGCTTATTGACCACTTTTCTATCCCAAGTTATGATATATATTATGTCTTTAATATTCGCAGCCTTCAATTCATCCTATGCTAAACCATTTAAAAATATATATAGCATTCTTAGCATAATCAATGGGTTTTTTACTCAATATTTCCCTCACTATCATCATGCTCTGTTTAGCTGATTGAATCACAAGCTCTTTATCCAATATATAATGTAAATAAGGCCTTAACTTGCTTACTTCTAATATGAGGGCATCCCAGATTATATGCTTTGATCCTTGTACTGATGAGTTCCCTGTGAACTGTTTCATCAATTTATTATTTTTACTCTATAATTCCTGGCACTTTGCTTCCCCGACCTTTCTTTCTTGTTATCTTTTTAGAGCTAAACCTTCCATATTTTTTTTCTTCTGGTTATTCAATCCAACTAGCTCCAATTCCTTCAGACTAACCTATGACATAGCCTAAACAATAGTATTTTCACCAGATTTAGTATAAGGTGTTACACTGAAATCTTGTCCTTTTTATCCATGTGTTAACCCTTTTCCTAATCCCCAAGTTTCTCTCTGGTAAATTGGATTGATGTTGAGGTTTTTTCTGCCTTTTTTCCCTCTTTAGGAAGGCCTAAACTCTTGTCCCTCATTCTAGGTGGGCCGAAGGTGATTTTTCCCTTCATGCTAGGTGAGCTGATGTTGATGCTTTGTCTCCCACTGATAGATGAACTGATAGTGCTTTTTCCCTTTTTGGAAAGTGCGTTGGTGGTGTTTTGAGGGGGGGAAATGGAGCTTCGAGACCCTTCTCAAAGGTGGATGAGGTGGAGGTATATCCCTATGTTGATGCCTGGAAATTCGCAAGCAACAACAGAAAGGGATTCTCCCCAATCAAAGTTCCCAACTAGCCCGTTGACTATTTGGTATAGGGAATCCATCTGGTTTGTGGTCCGGCTACCGTAGGTCAAGTAACAAAACAAAGGTTTTACCGGTTGCGGCTCGGTCCACTGAGTTTTTGTATTTTTGACTTAATGTATGAAATGCAAGTGCCTAATTAACAATGCAGGGTGATGAGGATGCAGGGAGTAGTCACAATGTGATGCACAGGTTCTTACCTCTCATCTTAAGGCTCACATGCATCTATATCACATATGCAGCAATGAAATGAACTAACTATCTATCCATCTACCTATCCCCGAGGATCCAGAATATGATTTATTAATGAGTAATGTGGATTATTCATGCATTATAAACAGAAATTACAGGTAGCTGATATTCTTATCTACAACACATGAAAGATTAAAGATATTTCAACAATCAGATAGCCAACTATTTCATAAGCAGCATACATTACTCATGGTGACATTTCCACAAAATGAACCAGAAATCATTTAAACAAGAACATAGGTTCAGAGAGTTAGAACGATCTCACGGTTAATGGACAAAAACTGGAAAAACAAAATAGTTCATCTTTCAGTCATCCACAACATAACATTTGGAAATTCCACCAATCTTTCTCCAGCAGGAAAACCATCTTTCTTTATTGCAAAGAGAAATATTTCTTCTTACAATATTGCTTTCTAGTCTAACTGGGAAAAATCCCCTCTTCCCTCTAAGTCTATTACATTTATACAAAAAGGGTGGAACCGTTGGGCTTCCCAAAAGTACCTTTTGGGCTTCCCAACTCTTCGCCTCCCAAAACTTTACTTTTCCTCAAAGATTTACAAATTGTTACAAATTGCAAAAAGTGACCACTCCTTTACGAGGAGGGTCCCACTTGGGCAACTAGAAACTTCTTCCATTTCGCAGCTTCAGAGGCAAGGCCCTCAAATGCGCAGGGTTCCAAAAACTGAATGTTGATTTCAAAATTTTCAGCCTGGTTCTTTATAGCCTCCACTCTGGCAGCGCTTAACCGAAGCTGTTCTTCCAAAAGCTGCACACTAACTGCTGAATGGCCTACTTCGCTTCTCAGAATCTGGTCATCAATGGCTTTAATGCATTGCATTCTTACTTCTTCATCCTGATGTCTTTTCTGCAACATCTCCATAAATTAATCGTGGTCTGGGAAATCATCCAGCCTCTGCTCGGCCTCTACCTAGCACTGGTTGTATGTGATAAGGACTCTTCTGAAAAATTCGGTGCAAGCTCCCTTCGTCTTCTTGACTGCTTTCTTGAAATCTTTTGTGGTGTTAATAGCAAATTCTATTAAGTTATAGTCCCACTTGAGGGCTTGTTTATCTTTTGATGGCAGCTCTGCTGGAGTTTCTTAGTTGTTTTCCAGCCTCGCCATTCTTGCAGTCAGGACCTCGAGGACATCTTGAGATCTCTCCACAAAGTAATATGTAGTTTCCAAGATCTCTTCCAATCGGCCATCAATCTGCAGCACTCTACATCTCTCCTCTTCAACAGCAGTCTGTAGCTGTAGCATCTTAGATTTTTGGGCCAAGACATGCTCTTTGAATGGCTGGAGGTTAACCTGCTGTTCTCTTGCTTTATCCAGAGCAGTGGTCAGAGAAGAAATCTGCTCTTGATGTTTCTCTCTCTGTTCTTGGGATTGCAGCTCACTAGCCTGTAAGATGATCTTTTGCTATTCCTCTAGTTCTTCTACCTTTTCCAGTAGCCGGTCTTTCTCCTCCTTCAGCTCTTGATACTCATTGTGTACTTTCTCCAAGCATTCTTGGGTAGTCTCCATAATCTGTCTTTCTTCGTAGAGGGCCCGCAACTCAGCCTTTGAAGCCTTCATTTCTTTCTACATGTCCTCATATTTTCGCTTCAGCCTATTTCCTTCCTCCCTCTCTTTCCTCAAGGTGTCTTTCAACTGAGCGGAGGATTTCTTGGACTGCTCCAAGTCGGTCATCACCTTATCCATGTTGTATTTTGAGGCGTGGATTAGTGCAGTCCCGGCTCTCAGGGTGAATCTTGGATCTTGGTTTGTTCCCAACATAATAGCCGTATCCGTTATCATCTTACCAGGCATATCTCCTGCTTCAACCTTCTTTTATGTTCTCTTCATTATTCTCTTTGTTGCCCTATCATAATAGACAGTGTTGAAATCAGGGAATTCTTCTCCCTTTTTCTAAAAAAAAGGAACTAGCTTGAGTGCGGAGACCACAGGTGTGCTGGCAGCAGGCACTTGTGGGTCCTGGACTTCTGGGTTTTCCTTATCTTGAGTCTGCCCTCCAGCTATACCAACGGTTGACTGTTTGGGCTCTGTTTGTGTCAGTCTCACCCTTTCCGCCTCCTGCTTTTGTAGCTCCTCATCAAACTTTCTCTTCGCTTCTTCAGCTGGTTTTCTAGCTGCTTCTTCTGCTTCTTTAGCTGCTTCCTAGGCTTTCTCAGCTACTTCTTGGGTAGCTTTTATTTTCCCTTCAGCTTCGCTATGCAGCCACCCTGCAGCTTCCTGTGCCAATCTCTAGGCTTCCTCTTTTCTTCTCTTTGCTTCTTCCTCAGCCTTAGCCTCTTCATCCCCCTTTCCACCTTTGGTGGTGATCTTTTTGAATCTTCTCTTCAGTGCTGTCATGTTCGAGGCATTTTGGAAGACAGACTCCTCCCTATCAAAATGGTGGGTATACTCAAAATGCACCTTGTTTTCTTTACAATGTTTCACCACTTTACCGTGGGAGTCATTTATGTGGTAGGGCATCTCGCCAAAGTGGAACCTCTACAGCTCTTCTACGAACTCATCAGCTTGTTTCACCCTAGTGAACCTGTAAGTTCCTAGTTTGAAGGGCAAGGGAGGATAAGCAGTCTTCTTATGTTCGAACAGAAAACTACCTATTCCATCCAGGAACACTTGTCTGACTGCCTCCTTGTGGATAATGTAATCAGTTGCGTATTTGGGCAGCAGGGAAGGGGCTCTTGATCCTCCAAACATCCTGAAGTACAGGCCATTTTCAGTCAAGTAATAATCTACGTACTCTTCTATCACTTGCATGGCCTCCTCCGACATATAATCACACTCCTTCGGGAAAATGAGTGTGTATAGAGGCATAAGGAGGTGTTCACAGATTTCTCTGTAATGGCTATGATATTTATGTGCCCACAATGGTTTGTAAGCGGCATAGACAGGCATTCTTTCCCTATCCTAGATGCACCTGAGACCAGGGAAAGGATGGTTGCATAATATACAGTCTATCAGTATGGAGCTCATATAGAATTCTAATCTTTTCTGGGACTCTCCTCCCAAGGCTGAGGCCAAGCAAGCAGAGAGACTGTTTGAGACAAGGTTGGCCCAGTTGAAAATTGTCCCCTGGGTTGAAACATAAAAAATAATAGGTATCCATTCTAGTTTGAAAAACCTGCCATGAGCTCTTCCAAATATTCTGTTGAGCATCAAGGCTATGAATCTGTATGGAGCTCTTAAACTTGCAGTATCATATTCTCCTGTTACTCTGGTCCTGAAGTGTTTTCCAGTCAACATCATTCTTTTCATGGTTTCTACCAAGTCCATTCTAATGTTGTTTAACCAGTCATCAGATAAGAACACTTGGACCTCTGGCAAGTGGTAGGCCATGGCAAGATATCCGAGCCTATATGCAGCATAGCCCTGTTTGTTAACATCCCCCAGGATCATCGTTGTGACATCTACCTGGGGCAGAATCCAACCGATTACTTCAGTGCACGGGAATAACTCAGGTCTGGTGGCGATCCTCATCAATGAATATCTTTCTATGTTTGCATATATGGATTCTTCTTCTAAGCCCATGTCAGGAACCTCTCTTCGGGTGATCAGTCTATAGATTTCCCCCTACTGGTATTCAGGTTCAATGCCAGAAATGCACTTCGTGTCCTTGTATATGTATTCTGTATTAGTTACAACTTCTACTTCTGGCTCTTCTTCGACCACAGGGGCCTTCTTATTTTGTCTCTTTGACATGGTGAGCTCTTCCTGCCATAACATTGTAACATTAAGCCCTTTTGGCTGAGTGGCAAAACTGTATACATCAATGTACAGTGTGCGGTTTCTTCTATGTTCTAACATGAGAGCAATCAATCAATGAAGCAAGTATATGCATGTATAGACTGAAATGGCCCGTCTAACATAATTATTAAACATCATGTGTAGTGTTTAGTGACTTAGTCTATGTCTAGCATGATTGAAAATAGTTATATGCAGTAAGACTATGCAAGCTACCACTGAAAATTTTACCAATAAAATCGGGCAAAAAACATCTACATTAACATGCCTAAAGCTTCCGCTCTCTAAGGGTGCCATTATCAAATCACTGCGTGGGACAGACAAGGGAAAACTACGCAAGCCCTCAATGAAGCTTTTAACAACACCACTACCCTTGTGACTTTCTGGTTAACAAATTGAACACCGTGGCATATCCCCTCCACAGGTTAGGGTTTAAAAGCAACTACACGCAGAAAAGTGCGGTGAAATGGCTGCTATTCGAAGATGCGGGTTTCTATGGTGTGCTTGATCAAAGAAAACCCCCCTCCTGTGTAGAACTACGATAAAGCACTATGCATCGCGGTACACCCTGAACATGAATTTGGTTGCAGTGGACCTCGAAGGAAAAACGACGGCGGATTACAGATACGAGCAGGACTAAACGGGGCAAACACTCCCAAACCCCCAAGGAAAGCCGTAGAAAACCTATCTCTAACCCACCATCATTATGCAGGGTGGTTTGGTGCAGACAGCGTAATGACCGCCTGCGCCAAAACCCTTCAATCCCTATGCACAGGGCTGCAAAATAAACGGCGGTGGAAAACAAAACTATTCTGAAGGTTAAACTGCCCTCCCACGGCCAACTAGGATACGGAATCCTCCAAATATATAAGCATATAACGGGGTCGAGTAAACAACCGAGAAAATAAACCACCACAGCGAGCATAACCACCAAACATTCAATGAAAAGGGAAAGGAAAACGGAGCCTACATGTCACTGATGTGTAACCGGCACGTATGGTGGGATGAAGATAGTCGGGCTTCCATAGCTGCCACCTGGGCATGGGTACCAGCACTAGGGTCCAACAAGCTCGAACACTCGACAGCACGATAATGACAATGCTCGACAGTTGAAAATACCAATAGAATAATCCAACATGTCGCCCTTACCTCATATATATACATACGGTCAAATCTCGCGGCCGGGAAAAATTTAAAAAATCGGATGTCGGAGAGTTTTCGAATCGGAGGACGAAAGCAAACACTCTTCCGCAATGGTGGATGATCAAAGTGCCAGGCCTTCTGCTCTGGTCATACACATCGGGTAGAAGTCTAAATATTGGACGTCAAAGCCAAAACTAATGGGAAGGTTCAAAGTATAACTCCCTCCGCAACGGCGACAGGCCAAAACATAAAACCGTAGATCTAGCCGCAACGACGAAGCTGCACAAGATAAATCTGTTCGAAATGGGAGAAAAGTTTGAATCGGGAAACAACAGATAGACATCGAAAGGCTAATGAACTCAGCAGCCGCAACGGCAGAAGCGAAACAACTTTCGCAGCCATAGCGGCAGGAGCCCGAGACTCACGGGGTCAATGAGGATACATAAGTGGGAATCGGAAACCAAACCGGAATCGAAAGAGTTAACGGTTTGCTGTCCGCAACGGTAGAGGAAATAATCATAAAAATTTCGATGCACAACCAAAAATCATCCGATGTAAAACAAAGAAAACAGAAAAAACAATCGAAGTCAAACCTAATATCCATCCGCAACGGCGGAAGAAGAAGTCACAATGGCTCCGAAGCAAAACCAAAAAGGCATCCGATTAAAACCAATGTATCGGGAGAAAAGCCAAATTTAAGACTGTCTATTCAGCTGCAACGGTGGAGGCTTTAACCAAACACTTTTCTGATTCGGACATGCTGAACATGTATCTAAAGGGAGTGATAAAGTCTGATCAAACATGAGCAGTGGATTACTTCAAGTGCTAAAAGGAGAAACCAAACAAGTGGTAAATCAATTCAATCATTCTGAGAAAACAAAGAGAATAAAATCAATTAATCCAAAGCAAAGGAGGGTCCTAAATTTTTTTGGAATTTTGGGAAATTGTTGCAGCTGCAACAATTGGCAACTACCTGGTGAACCCCAGATTTCTGAATTAACTCCTTCCCGGTGCAAGACCGTCTGAATAAAAGATGAAATCTTCTAGATGTTTGTATCCTTAGGCTGGCCAACTTAAGCATTTAAACCATTGAGAAGTAGTCCATTCTTTGGGAAATGGTAACAACAGAAATATTGCAAGTCTGAATAACTCTTTTGAGGCCTAATAAATGAGGTTCGTTTTATCCGTCCTTAGGTAGTTTCAGGCTTGGACACCACAGGATTGTAACAGATAGCAAAAAACATTATCCTTTTGTTCCTCATTCCCATGCCAATTGCACTTTTGTGCCATTTGAACTTTAGTTCTTGTGAGTCCTCCATTTTCCTTTCTTACTGAATTTTAATCCAGGATCCTCTATCCCATAGTGTCCTTTTGTGTGAGCGGTGTATTTTATGTTTCAGCTCACGGACGAAGAGGATATTTTGGCAATTTAGTACTTATGCTTTTGATACTTTTCTTTGATATATCTTGTTTCTTTTAAGGAGTTTTGACTCTTGATAGCTTTTAGCTTTTCTGAAATTATGGCATGGGATCATTTATATATGATATACTGATTACCTTGCTTCCTTTCCGTGGGTCTTCTGCTGTCACCCCTTCGGATATTTAAGATGTGAAATGGATGGAGCCTTGAAATAGTATTCCAGACCTCTTTACTTCTAAGTTATTTATAGGGGTTAAATAAGACTTCAATGAATGCATGGCCAGTTAGGAACACTGCTACTAGAAGACATTCTATGCTTTAAAACACAGTCTTTTGCTCAAGATTTGAGTTAATCAAGAACCCTGATGTTTCCGTTGCAACCAATGTTTGCCTCTTTATTCAAAACTGAAATAAATATTAACAAAGCAATAAAAGAAAACAGCATCAAAGCATTAAAGAAAAACGACATCAATTTATTTATGTACAAAGCAAAAGAAAAGAAAAAATTTTCCCACTCCTGAATATCTTTAATCTTAGGGAGTTAAAGGGTGGGATGGATTCTAGACATGAGACATCTAACCATGGTCTAGATTTGCTATTTTTGAAATTGAACACATGTCTTCAATCCTACATTCATCCCTTTCAGCCTGAGGGAGTTGAAGGAGCTCAGGCTGATAGTTAATCTTAGAACTAGCTTTTCTTTTTGTAAGATGTCTTATCTTAAGCTCAATCAGATAATTCCCCAGGACAGAATCAGCAGAATCATTACCTTCTCCCAGTTTAGTGACAATATGCTTCATGTAAGGCTCTCTCAAAATCTTAATCTTATTTGGGGTACCTGTGAGAGGCAACAATAAATGAGACCAATCTGACGAAAAATAGCCTTTTAACCTGGCAGACCAATCTCTGTTGAGAATAAGCCCATATCCGCTAGGTATGTCAACCACAGTAATGTCAATAAATTGACAAATCTTATTGTTTGCAGACAAACGAATGAGGACATTTTTCATCTCCCCCACTACTTTGACCCCTATACTGTCTAGTTGTGTTACTTCACAAAATGTGGACTCTGGCTTTCCATTAATCTTTTTGCAAATCTCCAAAGGCATAACATTCACCACTGATCCAGAATATACCAAGCAAGTATGCACATTGTGATTCAGCATTTCTAGGGTCAACAGAAAAGGTGGGGTATCAGCATTCTCTTCCCAACCTGGTTCTATGTCTTCTTCGCCTGGTTGGTTTTGGGTAGGCAAATCCTCTTCATGCTCTCCAATTTCATAAGTGTTTTCCTCACTAACACCTATCGGTTCTTCCACAGGTTTGACAGTCTCAGTGATTGGATCTGCCTCTTGGTTGAGGGTATTGGCTCTAGGTATTTTGTCCTCAACCTTCACCTCTACTTGTCTCTTGACATTGTTTTGCAATCTTTTGATCTTCGAAATTGTTAAATCTATGTCCTTTGTTTTTGTAGGTGTGCATTCAGTTTTGAGAATGCTCTCTTCAGTGTCAAACAACGAGATACCATTCCATGAAAACATAGTGTCATTATCTTGTTTCTCCATAGCCTGGTTTTTCTTCTCCTCCTTGCCACTATTTTTGGTTAATTTAGAATCTAGCAGCTAATTCATAACCAGTGTCATCGAATTCAACCATTGAGGGCACTTGTTTTCTGAATGAGGTTATTGGTGAAAAGTGCAGAAATTATCACCCCCTACTTCTGTTATGTTTACTGATGGTAAATTTGGTGGAGGTATTTTCCATTGGTTGTTATCCTCTCTTTTTTGGTAGTAGGGTTTGTGAGTTTTCTGAGCTTCCCTCCCTTTCTCCAGATCTATTATTCTGTTGGATAGATTCTGCATCATTTTCAACATTCCTTGATAATCATATGATTGTTCGTCTTTAGGTTTGGACAGCAGTAAAGCTCTTCTATTTGTAGTCTTCTCTCTAGGTAAGTCAGGATAATCTTCTACACTTTCCATTTCAGCTTCTACCCTTTCTACCTCTTCATAAGTCTCTACCAATGTAGGCCTGGCTTTCATTTTAGCGAACATAGCTAACTCAGGCCCTAGGGAAAATGTATAATATTCAATTAAGACCTTGTCTGAGGGTTTGTCAGCTTCAGAAAAATTATTTATATATATTGAAAATCTTTGAGTGAAACTACATACTTTCTCATTCTTCTCTTTTCTTAACAAACCAAGACCTTTCATTAGTGAGGCATGAGTTCTCTGAGCTGCATATTTATTTCTGAATATTCTTTCAAAATTATTCCAGTCGGGGATCGAGTTTGCGGGCAGAGCAAAATACCATGAAGCAACTGCCCCTTTCAAGGTATGAGGGAATAATCTACAGACAACATCTTCGTACTCCCCAGCCCTTAACCCTTCTACTGCTAAATAGAAACTCTGCAAGTGATCATCTACAGCAGTCTTTTCCTTAGGGTCAAACTTAGGTAGCAGCTTATCAAAATCCTGAGGTAAGTTATGCAATGGAGGCGTGAGGTTCAAAGGTGATCTAGCTCTCCAAGTAGGTAATGGGTTGGGATGGTTCACAATCACACCAGCCATGAGTACAGGCAAAAGAACAAAATCTGAGCACAGAGCAACGTAGGGTGAGAACAAGATTTCTTACTTCAAAGGTATAACTGAAACCTGTAAGTACTTGGGTCAGGTTGAAGGCTTCAAAACATCTGCTGGTAAGGTAATCTTGGAAAAGATAAGTTTCACGGCCAGCCATTCACTGGCGGCCCTCCTTCTAGCACCAGAAATGTTGATGCCTAGAAATTCGCAGGCAACAACAGAAAGGGATTCTCCCCAATCAACATTCCCAACTAGCCCGTTGAATTTTTGGTATAGGGAATCCATTCGGTTTGCGGTCAGGCTACTGTAGGTCAAGTAACAAAACAAAGGTTTTACCGGTTGCGGCCCGGTCCACTGAGTTTTTGTATTTTTGACTTAATGTATGAAATGCAAGTGCCTAATTAACAATGCAGGGTGATGAGGATACAGGGAGCAGTCACAATGTGATGCGCAGGTTCTTACCTCTCGTCTTAAGGCTCACATGCATCTATATCACATATGCAACAATGAAATGAACTAACTATCTATCCATCTACCTATCCCCGGGGAGCCAGAATATGATTTATTAATGAGTAATGTGGATTATTCATGCATTATAAATAGAAATTACAGGTAGTTGATATTCTTATCTACAACACATGAAAGATTAAAGATATTTCAATAATCAGATAGCCAACTGTTTCATAAGCAGCATACATTACTCATGGTGACATTTCCACAAAATGAACCAGAAATCATTTAAACAAGAACATAGGTTCAGAGAGTTAGAACGATCTCACGGTTAATGGACAAAAACTAGAAAAACAAAATAGTTCATCCTTCAGTCATCCACAGCATAACATTTGGAAATTCCACCAATCTTTCTCCAGCAGGCAAACCATCTTTCTTTATTGCAAAGAGAAATAGTTCTTCTTACAATATTGCTTTCTAGTCTAACTTGGAAAAAGCCCCTCTTCCCTCTAAGTCTATTACATTTATACAAAAAGGGTGGAACCGTTGGGCTGCCCAAAAGTACCTTTTGGGCTTCCCAACTCTTCGCCGCCCAAAACTTTACTTTTCCTCAAAGATTTACAAATTGTTACAAATTGCAAAAAGTGACCACTCCTTTACGAGGAGGTTCCCACTTGGGCATCTAGAAACTTCTTCCATTTCGCAGCTTCAGAGGCAAGGCCCTCAAATGCGCAGGGTTCCAAAAAATGAATGTTGATTTCAAATTTTTCAGCCTGGTTCTTTATAGCCTCCACTCTGGCAGCGCTTAACCGAAGCCGGTCTTCCAAAAGCTACACACTAACTACTGAATGGCCTACTTCGCTTCTCAGAATCTGGTCATCAATGGCTTTAATGTGTTGCATTCTTACTTCTTCATCCTGATGTCTTTTCTACAACATCTACATAAATGAATCGTGGTCCGTGAAATCATCCAGCCTCTGCTTAGCCTCTACCTAGCACCGGTTGTATGTGATAAGGACTCTTCTGAAAAATTCCGTGCAGGCTCCCTTCGTCTTCTTGACTGCTTTCTTGAAATCTTCTGTGGTGTTAATAGCAAATTCTATTAAGTTATAGTCCCGCTTGAGGGCTTGTTTATCTTTTGATGGCAGCTCTGCTGGAGTTTCTTCATTGTTTTCCAACCTCGCCATTCTTGCAGTCAGGACCTCGAGGACATCCTGAGATCTGTCCACAAAGTAAGATGCAGTTTCCAAGATCTCTTCCAATCAGCCATCGATCTGCAGCACTCTACATCTCTCCTCTTCAACAACAGTCTGTAGCTGCAGCATCTTAGATTTTTGGGCCAAAACATGCTCTTTGAATGGCTGGAGGTTAACCTGCTGTTCTCTTGCTTCATCTAGAGCAGTGGTCAAAGAAGAAATCTGCTCTTGATGTTTCTCTCTCTGTTCTTGGGAGTGCAGCTCACTAGCCTGTAAGATGATCTTTTGTTGTTCCTTTAGTTCTTCTACCTTTTCCAGTAGCCGATATTTCTCTGCCTTTAGCTATTGATACTCGTTCTGTACTTTCTCCAAGCATTTTTGGGTAGTCTCCATAGCCTGTCTTTCTTCGTAGAGGGCCTGCAACTCAGCCTTTGAAGCCTTCATTTCTTTCTGCATGTCCTCATATTTTCGCTTCAGCCTATTTCCTTCCTCCCTCTCTTTCCTCAAGGTGTCTTTCAACTGAGTGGAGGATTTCTTGGACTGCTCCAAGTCGGTCATCACCTTATCCATGTTGCCTTCTAAGGCGTGGATTAGTGCAGTTCCGGCTCTCAGGGTGAATCTTGGATCTTGGTATGTTCCCAACATAACAGCCGTATCTATTATCATCTTACCAGGCATATCTCCTGCTTCAACCTTCTTTTCTATTCTCTTCATTATTCTCTTTGTTGCCCTATCATAATAGACAGTGCTGAAATCAGGGATTTCTTCTCCCTTTTTCTAAACAAAAGGAACTAGCTTGAGTGTGGAGACCATAGGTGTGCTGGCAGCAGGCACTTGTGGGTCCTGGAATTCTGGGTTTTCCTTATCTTGAGTTTTCCCTCCAGCTGTAACAGCAGCTGACTGTTCGGTCTCTGTTTGTGTCAGTCTCAGCCTTTCTACTTCCTGCTTTTGTAGCTCCTCATCGAACTTTCTCTTTGCTTCTTCCGCTGCTTTTCTAGTTGCTTCTTCTGATTCTTTAGCTGCTTCCTGGGCTTTCTCAACTGCTTCTTGGGAAGCTTTTCTTTTCCCTTCCTCTTCACTGTGCAGCCACCCTGCAGCTTCCTGTGCCAATCTCTGGGCTTCCTCTTTTCTTCTCTTTGCTTCTTCCTCAGCCTTAGCCTGTTCATCCCCCTTTCCACCTTTGGTGGTGATCTTTTTCTTGAATCTTCTATTCAGTGCTGTCATGTTCGGGGCATTTCGGAAGACAGACTCCTCCCTATCAAAATGGTGGGTATACTCAAAATGCACCTTGTTTTCTTTACAATGTTCCGCCACTTTACCGTGGGATTCATTTCTATGGTAGGGCATCTCGCCAAAGTGGAACCTCTGCAGCTCTTCTACGAACTCATCGGCTTGTTTCACCATAGTGAACCTGTAACTTCCTAGTTTGAAGGGCAAGGGAGGATAATCAGTCTTCTTATGTTCGAATAGAAAACTGCCTATTCCATCCAGGAACACTTGTCTGACTGCCTCCTTGTGGATAATGTAATCAGTTGCGTATTTGGGAAGAAGGGAAGGGGCCCTTGATCCTCTAAACATCCTGAAGTACAGGCCATTTTCAGTCAAGTAATAATCTATGTACTCTTCTATCACTTGCATGGCCTCCTCCGACATACAATCACACTCCTTCAGGAAAATGAGTGTGTATAGAGGCATAAGGAGGTGTTCACAGATTTCTCTGTAATGGCTATGATATTTATGTGCCCACAATGGTTTGTAAGCGGCATAGACAGGCATTCTTTCCCTATCCCAGATGCACCTGAGACCAGGGAAAGGCTGGTTACATAATATACAGTGTATCAGTATGGAGCTCATATAGAATTCTGATCTTTTTTGGGACTCTCCTCCCAAGGTTGAGGACAAGCAAGCAGAGAGACTGTTTGAGACAAGGTTGGCCCAGTTGAAAATTGTCCCCTGGGTTGCAACATAAAAAATAATAGGTATCCATTCTAGTTTGAAAAACCTGCCATGAGCTCTTCCAAATATTCTGTTGAGCATCAAGGCTATGAATCTGTATGGAGCTCTTAAACTTGCAGTATCATATTCTCCTATTACTCTAGTCCTGAAATGTTTTCCAGTCAACATCATTCTTTTCGTGGTTTCTACCAAGTCCATTCTAATGTTGTTTAACCAGTCATCAGATAAGAACACTTGGACCTCTGGCAAGTGGTAGGCCAAGGAAACATATCCGGGGCTGTATGCAGCATAGCCCTGTTTGTTAACATCCCCCAGGATCATCGTTGTGACATCTGCCTGGGGCAGAATCCAACCGATTACTTCAGCGCACGGGAATAACTCAGGTCTGGTGGCGATCCTCATCAATGAATATCTTTCTATGTTTGCATATATGGAATCTTCTTCTAAGCCCATGTTAGGAACCTCTCTTCGGGTGATCAGTCTATAGATCTCGCCCCACTGGTATTCAGGTTCAACTCTAGAAATTCACTTCATGTCCTCGTATATGTATTCTATCTTAGTTACAACTTCTACTTCTGGCTCTTCTTCAACCACAAGGGCCTTCTTCTTTTGTCTCTTTGACATGGTGAGCTCTTCCTGTCATAACATTGTAACATTAAGCCCTTTTGGATGAGTGGAAAACCTGTATACATCAATGTACAGTGTGCGGTTTCTTCTATGTTCTAACATGAGAGTAATCAATCAATGAAGAAAGTATATGCATGTATAGACTGAAATGGCCTGTCTAACAGAATTATTAAACATCATGTGTAGTGTTTAGTGACTTAGTCTATGTCTAGCATTATTGAAAATAGTTATATGCAGTAAGACTATGCAAGCTACCACTGAAAATTTTACCAATAAAATCGGGCAAAAAACATCTACATTAACATGCCTAAAGCTTCTTCTCTCTGAGGGTGCCATTATCAAATCACTGCGTGGGACAGACAAGGGAAAACTACGCAAGCCCTCAATGAAGCTTTTAACAACACCACTACCCTTGTGACTTTCTGGTTAACAAACTAAACACTGTGACATATCCCCTCCACAGGTTAGGGTTTAAAAGCAACTACGCGCAGAAAAGTGCAGCGAAACGGCTGCTATTCAAAGATGCAGGTTTCTATGGCATGCTTGATCAAAGAAACACCCCCCCATGCAGAACTACGATAAAGCACTATGCGTTGCGGTACACCCTAAACATGAATTTGGTTGCGCTGGACCTCGAAGGCAAAACAACGGCGGCTTACAGATACGGGCAACACTAAACGGGGCAAACACTCCCAAACCCCCAATGAAAGCCATAGCAAACCTATCTCCAACCCACCATCATTACGCAGGGCGGTTTGGCATAGATAGCATAACGGCCGTTTGTGCCAAAACCCTTCAATCCCTATGTGCAGGGCTGCAAAATAAACGACAATGGAAAACAAAACTATTCTGAAGGTTAAACTGCCCTCCCACGGCCAACTAGGATACAAAATCCTCCAAATATATAAGCATATAATGGGGTCGGGTAAACGGCTGGGAAAATAAACCATCGCAGCAAGCATAAACACCAAACGTTCAATGGAAAGGGAAAGGAAAATGGAGCCTACCTGTCACTGATGTATAACCGGCGCGTATGGCGGGATGAAGATAGTCGGGCTTCCACAGCTACCACCTCGGCGCGGGTACCAGCACTAGGGTCCAACAAGCTCGAACACTCAATAGCACGACAATGACAATGCTCGACAGTCGAAAATACAAATATAATAATCCAACATGTCGCCCTTACCTCATATATATACATACGGTCAAATCTCGCGGCCGGGAAAAATTTTAAAAACCGGATGTCGGAGAGTTTTTGAATCAGAGGACGAAAGCGAACGCTCTTCCGCAACGGTGGACGATCAAAGCTGCAGGCCTTCCACTCTGGTCATACACATTGGGTAGAAGTCTAAAGATCGGATGTCGGAGCCAAAACTAATCGGAAGGTTCAAAGTATAACTCCCTCCGCAACGGCGGCAGGCCAAAACATAAAACCGTAGATTCAGTCGCAACGGTGGAGCCGCACAAGATAAATATGTCCGAAATGGGAGAAAAGTTTGAATCAGGAAAAAATGGTTAGACATCGGAAGGCTAATGAACTCGGCAGCCACAACGGTGGAGCCGCACAAGATAAATATGTCCGAAATGGGAGAAAAGTTTGAATCAGGAAAAAATGGCTAGACATCGGAAGGCTAATGAACTCGGCAGCCACAACGGCGGAAGCGAAACAACTTTTGCAGCCGCAGTGGCAGGAGCCCGAGACTCACGGGGTCAACGAGGATACATAAGCAGGAATTGGAAACCAAACCGGAATCGAAAGAGTTAAAGGTTTGCTGTCCGCAACGGCGGAGGAAATAATCATAAAACTTCCGATGCACAACCAAAAAGCATCCGACGTAAAACAAAGAAAACGGAAAAAACAATCGAAGTCAAACCTAATATCCATCTGCAACGGTGGAAGAAGAAGTCACAATGGCTCCAATGCAAAACCAAAAAGGCAGCCGATTAAAACCAATGTATCGGGAGCAAAACCAAACTTAAGATTGGCTATTCAGCCGCAATGGCGGAGGCTTTAACCAAACACTTTTCCGATTTGGACATGTTGAACATGTATCTAAAGGGAGCGATAAAGTCTGATCAAACATGAGTAGTAAATTACTTCAAGTGCTAAAAGGAGAAACCAAACAAGTGGTAAATCAATTCAATCATTCTGAGAAAACAAAGAGAAGAAAATAAACTAATCCAAAGCAAAGGAGGGTCCTAAATTTTTTTGGAATTTTGGGAAATTGTTGCAGCTACAACACCCTATCATCTAGGTGAGGTGGCATTTGGTTCCTAACCTATATGGAAGATCCCTTTGATCCCTCCTCCTAATCCTCAACCTACTCTATTCCTTTATCCTTATAAATTAAACCCTCTCTCTTTATCCTTATAAATTAAACTAGTTTTCTTTGGAGCTTTGGCTTGGATTTTTGGATAGAATATTGTAGCGTTAAGGATAGGTTATGATGTTCTCTCCTATGTAATTCTATGTATCTCCTTGATTACATTAATACAAATCTCTTTCCATAAACATTGTTGTCGTTAATAATGTTTAGAGATTTCTTCCTTAACTGTTGGCTTAGATCAATTATATGTTTGGATATGCAAATGTTGTTTGCTTGTTTCCACTTGCTTGGCAAGGATTTGCAGCTGAAGATATGAATATTCTGGAGCTTGGATCAACAAAGAGAGAAGAAGATCTGCATATTTTAGGTAGGTGATCTATCCGTTACTTTGCATTTCCATTTGACCTAGGAAAGTAGGTTGTATTCTATATTTGATTTTTTCTAGATCCACTTGGACTATGGAGATCTGGCTTAAGTCCGCTTGTGTAGATTTATCTGATAACATAAGGAGGAATGATTCTATTTTCAAGTTCTTTCTCTTTCTCTTGCAGCCCCTTCTCTTTCTCTTGTAGCTTCTTTTCTAATTCATCAGACTTACCTTTGAGAGTCTTCTCACTGTCAACTACAAGAGACATATCTCTTTCCCATTTATTTTCTTTTTCTGCAAATTTCAATAATTTTCCTTTGCAATATGTTAGCCCACCATTCAAGTATTATTTTTCCTTCTCAATATCTGTCATCTCAGAAGCTTGTATCAACTGAGTAGATGGGATCTTAAGCTTCTTCTTCAGTAGTTGAATTACATTCTCTTTTTCATTCAATAATTTTTTTGTGTTAGACACTTTGTATGCTTGGATCTCAGCAGCCAACAAGTCTGTCTGCAACTTATTGATTTGTGCTTGGTGGGCCCTGTTCCCCACCTTCTCCTTCCTAAGTTGATTTTCAATTTTTCTCTTACTAGACTGCTATCATGATACTTTCAGTGTTTCCTTCTGCAAGTCAGTATATATAATATCCCATTTTATTTATGCAAGTGAATCATATCAGGGATGGGGATATTTTCCAGGATCATTGTCATTTCAACAACCTTATTTTTTGTTGTTATTTCCAAATTCAAAGTATTTTGAGAATGATCTCAAACAATGACTAGAGATACATCCTTGTTGGATATTTTTATAACCTCTGCATACAATCTCAAAGCTTATTCTGAACCTACATCCTTATCATCTTTATATTTCTTAAATATTTCTGACCTGGTTTTGAACTATGAGGTAGAATTATTTGGTGTCTCAACAAAGGCATATTCTTTGACCTCAAAAGATGGTCCTTTCACTCATTTGTTTCTTTTTCTTACCCATTTCCTCTAACACTTCAAAAAGATGTCCTGGTTCTTAAACCTTATATTTCTTTGGTGTTCTAGCTGTGTCTTTCTCCTCTATGTCCATGGAATAAAAGAAGTCTCTTTTGTTGCTTCTGTCAAAGTAATTGGCTATTGGTGTAATATTTTCTTCTACTAGGACCATGCTTGAAGCACCAAGATTTAGTGAGTTGACTTCCTTTACTGAGGAAGTAGATTCTTCCTGCATATCGACATCCCCTTGAGTCTCATTGGGGTATTCCAACCAGTTTGTAATCTTAGGTAGACCTGCAACTTCAAAGTGGTCAGAGGGATTGTTCTTATAAATTATGTTGGGGATCATAATTTATAGCAGCTTCAGTTGGAAACCCCATTTCACTTAGTAAGCTTTCAATAATTGGAAGGGAATATTTGTTTTAATGATAAATGGCCCTACATCCCATGGGAACCTAATATTTGAATACTTCTTAAAATTTAGAAAATTCTCAATCTCCACTATTAATATTTTCCTGATCAGTTCCAAAGAAAATACACTAAGAGTCAAAAATGTAGGTAGCATATAGGGTTGATGAACAAACCCATATAACCTTATTATTTTACCTTGTTAAAAAATAAACCAGCCTCCAATTCTATTTTTCAGGAGATAATTGCACAATCTCTTTCATTTGTGGCAAAACTCTAGGTAATTTCTTCTGAAATAAAGCACTGTAAAACTCTGACATAAGGAAATTCATGAACTTGCTATAATCCCTGTTCATTTCTTCTGTGAGTGTTGTTTCAGGGAGTTGTAGGTTTTCTTCATTGAATGACAAAAAAATCTTCAGTAAATAAGACTGGAATTTAAAAATACTTGTTTTGTGGAAATCCACTAGGTGAGAATGAATATTTTCATCTAGGAATTCATCAAATTTAAGGCAAGACAATTGGACTAGCTGACTAGAATCTTCTAGCTCAATATGACCAGTGCTAAGGAAAAACAACAAGCTCATTAAGGGTTCAGTAACATATTTTTCTATATCCAACCTTAAAAATTGACTCATAAGGGTTATGACACACCGAGTTTCTTCATTAAAAATGTTAGCATCAACGGGGAATGGTTGGTTTTGTAATTGGATATCATGTTTAAAGAAAATCTTGAAGAAATCTTGCTTTTGTTCAACTGTAGACTCTCTAAAGTACTGGACTTTGGATTCTTTGTTATACTCTTTGGACTTTTGGCTGAACTCAACAAGAACTGAGATGGTATTTCTAATAACGAGAGGAATAATTGGACATAGTATTTTTTACTTGGTTGTATCCATAATTACCCTCTTAGAGGAGGAGTAATTAGTGGCACACCAGTCGACAAATTCAAGACAACTTAGGGTTTTGTCTGTAGAGAAATAATGAATGTATGACCTATAAACAATATGAAACTATGTCCCCTGGTCCTTAAGAAGTTTAATTTTTTTTTCAACAGCTTATATAGGTCCATTTAGAGGTATTGTATCAAATATTTTTGAATCCTTATCTTCAAACAACTCTTCAATCTTATGGTATTCCAGGCTCAGAGCTTCTAGCTCTTCTACCCCATCCATTTAAATACTTGTTCAATGAGGACAAGAATCCTACCTGGTCTGTTGACAAGTGGCCCAAGGATTTTATCTGAGATGAATGCTTCCACACAATCCTTGGCTTTTGCTTTCCAATCCACATAATAAACAAATGGCCTAATTCCATGTGGATGTATTTTTATATCATTTTTTTCTTCATATCATTCCTACATCTTTCCCAGTGGAAATAGATCCTATTTTTCCATCTTGTATCCTCCATCTTGTGGCGTTGATCTTTCTCCCTGTTTAAACCCCCTGCCTTCACGCTTTCCTATGATTCCTCCATTATTCTTCATGCAAATATCAGCTGCAAATTGAACAGTAACCTCAGATCTATCTTCTGATTGATCTTGACCATTAACTACTTGCACCTTTTACTCACCTCTTTCACTCAAATTTTATCTCCTTAAGAATCCTGCAATTTCCCTTTCCAGAACAATTATCATCCTTTGATCTGAATGCACATCGATCTAAGCCGTTGAATTCTGCCCTTTTCTACCCAATTCCACTGATTTTCTCTTCAACTTTGAGTGTGCATGTTTGGTTAGCGAAATGATCTCAAGCCGTAGATCTTTTTTAAATCAAATATGCACCTTCTGTTTCAAATGCCCTTCAACTTCATTCTGCAATCTTACCAAATTTGTTTTTCCTCGCACCTTTAACCAGCGGAATCAATATTGGTTGTTGATCTTGATTCTTCCTTCATCTAGAACGTTGAGTGGCGCAGATTCTACCACATTCCATTGAGCCCCAATATTTAGGTATAGATGAAGGTCTTAATAGTTAGCTGGTGTTGATAGGAAACCGTTTGTGAGAATGAAGGAATTGATGAATCCTTCAACAGGTCACGTGGTTAAACTGGTATACCAGATGAGGTAAGAAGACATAGATAAGTCTCATAGATGGTCATGAAATGGATTAAGTTAAACAAACAGAGTTTAAGGATCATTGAACAGTGAGCACCACATAGGAGTGACCCAAGGAAACTTTAGACTCAACAGGAATAATTGTACACATCTGCAATGTAGGAGACATTAACAAATTCCCCATATATTTGGATCAGGTGATAGATGAAGGAGTAGTAACTCAAAGTATAGGTTGAAACTAAAAATTGTAAAAATGAGGCTTAACTATCAGGAGACCCAAAACTGGTGCTTTGTTCAAGGATGAATGTGAACTTTCTACCAAACAACTTACAATTTAAAGAAACTATTTCCTTCTTTTCTTTCTTGTTGAGGTTTAACGAGTCCAAGAAAGTAAACTTGAGACCTTGTTCATTTTTGAGCAAGCTTCTGGAAGAGAGAATATTTCTTGATAAAGTAATGATTCATGATTTTACGAGCCTAAATTAGCAGATGCTCGATGGTGTTTTCACAATTTGAGAGTCTTAAAATGACAAATAAGACTCTAGGGGGGAGTTTTTTTAATAAATTTAGTATCCTAAGTCTGAAAAAAGTATAAAACAATCCAGAGGAAACTCTCTTATCTCTATAGAAATAAGGTATTCATTTTTCATAGTTAGCTGGAAAGGTCTGAAAAAAGGGGTAAAATATCACCATACCGACACTCCTTCAAAAGCAAGCACATAACCTTAGTTTAACGAGTGTGAAGGAAGGAAACATCACTCAGGTTGTTCAATTTATTTACGAGTATGGGGAAACCAACAATAAAATCAATGTGTTGTACTAAGGTTTTAACGAGCATGACAATGGAATAAAGAATGGTTAGAATCTTTTTCATAGTTTAAACCAGAGTACGAAAAATAAAAATTAAGCTCAAACAGGTTCCTTTTTCGTAAATTTAGTCTCCAAGGCCTGAAAAGGTGATAAAATTATACCTAGGAATACTCTTCTAGCCATAGTGAACTAGAGTATTCATTTTTCGTAAGTAATCCACATGATCCAGAAAATGGTTAAACTTATACCGATGTGGATGATATTTCAATTATTTTAACGAGTTTGAAAGAACAAGTAAATTCGACAATCTAGTCATGTTTAAGGACTCAAATTAGAGCTTAAAGGCAACTCCATATGACAAGAGCCTTTAACAAAGGCTAGTCGGCAAAAAGGGAAGAGTATAAGGCTTATCTGTTTGCATGTAATGGAAACTAAGAAGGCTCCCAAATTCTAACAACATACAACATGGGTACCAAAAGAAAAGAAGGATTACAAACTAGGGTAACCCATGTTTGGTAGGCTCTAGTCCATGGAAGAACAACGACGATTAAAAATTGTTAGGAGGCTACACATCGCAGTCCATGGATAAAAATGAATTCTATGGTTCAAAGTGGGACAAGGTATAGATGCAAAATGCAATGTGACAATGTCCTACCTTATATGTCGAGGTATAATGTTCAATTTTTATCCATAATCTGAAAAATCTAGGAAAAAATTAAAACAAAATTAGTTATAGCATTTAGAATGAACCAAAACTATACAAAGTGGGTAAAAAATTAGAAATTTTTACCGTAAATAGTCATTTTGGGTTTAAAAACAAATTCATTTGTTTTTACCTTGGAATTGTGCAAAACAGACCTAGATATTCAAGTGCTTTGTATGGGAAATCCAGTGGACAAAATCCAATTCCAGAAGTTGCATGTAATTCCTCTCTCTCCTCTCCTTCTTTTTTTGCTTTTAATTTCAAGTTTTAACTTCAATTTTAATGGTTTGGAAAGTTACAAAAGGCACAAAGCGAGATACATAAGTAGCGTCACGTGAACTCGTGTATTCAACAAAAATACGTGGGTGGATATTGATGTATCTGTGTATGGTACACACTGTGTAAAACCTTGCACTCGTGTATGCTACAGGTTAAATGTTTCACATAGTAAATGACCCAAAAATGACTATGTTTTTTAGAAAATGGTATTTGAATGGCATAAATGAGAGCATGAGGATCTGGACTGGGAAGCCTTACGTGATCCATTGACCTTAAATTCCATCCAGTGATGTGGTTTTCTCAAGTTCTTCTGCACAACCAATATGTGTGCCCAAATTAGATTATTAGAAACCTTGGTAAGGTATAGGGATCCTGATCAAGGTATGTTTGACCTTCATGGTGAGACATTGGATATCACTGTCGAGGATATATACTTTATCACTTATTTTTCACATCGATGGGTAGCTACGAACCTAAGTGGCTTCGGTCGTGGTGGTGACCCACTGAGTGTTCAAGAATATGTAAACATATTGTGTTCCTAGATTGCAAAAAATAGACACCCAAGTTCCTATTGGGAAGATACCAAGTTTTACACTCAAGGTCATCATGAGTACCATTACATGAGTTGTGGATGTGTCATATTTTCATTTGGCCACTTGTAACCACAGGCAGTTGGGTGTGGAATGTTTGAGGAACATGGTATTTGATTGGTCTTTGGGTCTTTCTATAAATATGAAGAAACAACTCATTGATTGTAAGGTTGGAAAGAAGAAGAAATTCGGGTATTCAAGAACATTAACATCCTTATTCTTCAAATCTATGCCAGCCTTGAGCCCCAAGGTGACTCCACCTCATCCACATCTTTGTGAGCCTAGGATTATTAGATGGGGAGATGTCCTAGTGCAACAAGGGGGTGGAGATATTTGAGGTGGATATGTTGACGACTTCCACTCATGGTGGATTCAGAAAGTACCATCTTTCAAGCAATTTCCATATGCTAGTTTAGACTTCCAAGGCGATCCAGAGCTCATGCTTCCTCCTAGAGAAGCATGGGGAGAGATGGCTAAGTCTTTTTCTTTTCATATATTTGATTTTTATAAATTTTTTTGTGAATAAGTTCCTATACATATAAATTTTTATGAGTCTAAGTCAAAAAAGTGTATAATGCAGACATTGGACCGGTTCGGTCGCATGGGAATCCAAGGATTTATGTGTGAGCAATTAATGGACATGGTGTTGATTCCATTATAAGGAAAATTGAGGGAAAAATGGCTCGTCTTACACATGACATTCCTACCCTTAGGATGGATAGGATACCCATAGACATACAAGATCATGTTCTAGGAGTGCCCCTTGCATGGTTACGACTGATCTGGAAGGAGTCCAAGACAATCCTTTGTTATCGAGAGATGGTAGCAGAGGTAGTTGAGGATCCAAAGTCTACTTAGTTTTTTTAGCATCATGAGAGATTGTGATCCCATTTTTTTTGTGATGTATTTATGACTAGACATCTAGATCAGGACTCGATATTATGGACCTATTTATATATGTGTGTGTGTGTGCGTGTGGACTTATTTACATGTGTCTCTACATGTACATATGAGTATTTATTTGTACAATGTGTGTGACAAATGCCAATCACGAATGTAATTTGAAAATGAGTCAATTACTATATTTTGATGTCTTGGAATGTGTTTGTATATAATATAATAAAAATTTCTCTCAAGCAATCTAATTCTTAAGAACTGATGAAGTAAAGTAGGATTTCTCACTTGATAATCACCATTCAATTGAGAAACAACTAACTAGGAGTCGATTCTAACCTCAGGACAAAAAATACCATGTAAGGAAGCATTTCTTAGCATCTTGATGACAACACTGTACTTGGCCATATTTTTGTTAGAAGGATCTAAGCAAGCACCTCCAGGGGTAACTACTTAAGTTGTGGGTGTATAGATGACCCAAGCGACTAAGGAAAGGATGCAAGTGTGACAGATTGCGCCATCAACAAATCCTATGAACCTCTCTATGGACATCTGAAACATAACAAAATATACATAAGAAACACTAAAACATAATGATGTACAAAGTTATACAGATATATACAAGAAAAAACATGTAGCCTAAGCATAACACTTTTTCAGGTAGAGCCCATTTCGGGGATCCGACAACTTGTTCCCATCATAATTTATTAATTCATATGCTCCCTTCTATAAGAATTTAGACACAATATATGGTCCTAGCCACATTGAATTAAATTTCCCTTCCCCAAAGGGATCCTTGTCCTAGTCATAAAACAAAACAAGGTCTCCTCCGGATTATATCCTAGGTTTAACAGATTTTCCATGTTAGATTTTCACTTGTTGCTTGTGTGCCTCGTTTGTTGTAAGCACACCTCTGTGTTCTTCATCTAGACGTTCCAAATGCAAAAAATATCTTCTAGAGTAGAAGTCTTGGATAACAATTGCATTGCAAGTTTCAATGATGGTATCTCTTGTTCTATTGGTGTGACCTCTTTCACCCCGTGAACGAGTTGGAAAGGTGAAAAACCTATGGTGATCTTGCCCGTAGTTTGGTATTCCCAAAGCGTCAAATAAAGAATGTGTAATACCCCGGTTTGACCTTGTTTGCATTAAATATATATGATGAAAATATTGTATGGAATCATGGTAAGGAGATCAAGGCCAAGGCCCTGCCATTGATTAATGTTTTTTGTATAGGTGCTCAAGGTTGATGCCTACGGTTTATGGTGCTAAGTCAAGCACAGTATATAATTTTGGACATCATATAAATATGCAATTTAATTAAAAAAAACCCACAACCAACTATGTCAATGCAACAAATAATGATATGGGGACATGATTTCCTAAGGAACAGGGAGGGGGAATGTTTAACCTTGAGCCATGGGGGGAAAATCCATGTGTCAAAAGAAAACACCTAGAAAAAGTATGCCCATTTCTGCCTCATGCACTCATGTTGCATCTTCCCTCATGTTGTGGGGAGTGGCAGGACGTTTTGATCATCCACCCTTCACGCTTTTTGTATCTTGGTTTTTTCGTTGTGCATTCCCAGTCCATCTTCTAGATTTCACCAAAAACATTGTGGTCGATTTTGATTTTTCCCTATTCCATTATGTGCATGCATGTTGTGCGTTTGCTGGTTTTGCAAAACCATGTTTTGTTCTATGTTGTTCGCCTGTTTTTACCATCCTAAGCGTGGTTGTGGAATGGTCTCCTTTGTCACAGAGTGAGTGGAAGTTTGTTTTCATGTGTTAACCTTGTGGTATGTTGTGTGTGCATATTTTTTCCTTTGCTTGAAATGGTCTGGGGTGGAATTGGATCTAAACTAGCTTGATAAACCTAGTGTAGGAAGGAGCCTCACAAATAGATCTAGAGGGGTTGGTTTTCTTCTTTGCACACCTTGAACAACACTCGAAGGGAAGGAATAGCCCAAGGGACTATGTAGGAGAGAAGGGGATGCTTCCTTGTGTTGGGTGTGTAGATGTTTTAGGATCCAAGCCTGATCTAGTATAGGTTCCCACAACTCGATGGTTGAGCTCATTAGCTTAGCAGTTCAAGTTTTCCAGTTCCTTTGCAGCCTGACAAACCCATATGTTAGTTGACTTGGCCGGTCCTTCATGAGAATGTTGGCTTAATTGACTGTAGTTTGATAAAACCAGCAGTATATTAGATTGTATGTATTTATCCTGATAAACCCAGCTGTGTTGGCTTGGTTGAGTTTGGTTGTATTCTTAGCTATGTGTGAGCCTGCTAGTATTCCTTATTCCTTGTGGGAATCATGCCCAACTCAGGGGTGGCAACGGCTGCTGAGAGATTGATGAGCACATTGGCATATGGTTGGGTGGAATATTGCAGCGACATAGCTGGTTGTAGAACAAATTCTTTCAAAGATAAGTATCTCTATGTTAATCTCTACAAGTTGTATTTTCTTCATGAAATATGATGAACCTGTTTAATATGTTGAATTGATGAATTGATTCCGCTGTATAATTGAAATTGTATGCATCTATGTATGTTTCGTTCAATGCATTTTTAAATTAATTTATGGTGCTTAGATGGTCGGATTGGTGATGGCCTAAATGATCAAATATGTCCAAGAATTCTATTAGTAGGTTGAGTTTCTATAGAAATCTCCTTCTGCAACTTTCCTTTCTGTAATTTGCGGGATGCGAGATGCAGAAACGCCCTTCCATGGATTCCCTTCCCCGCATATTTCCTTTCGCAACCCACCTTTCTGCATGTGAGAATGCGGGAATGTAGGATGAAACTTCATGATCCCTAATTACGTAATTGATTATTTCCATAATGTTCTATCTACATGCAGGATACAAAATGCAGAATACGGGATGCGGGATGAGGGACCGAAATTTTCATATTTCCCCGATTTCGCAGACTCAAGTTTGCCGCACCTTGATCCTTACGAGATTGATTCTCCGTCGTCAATATGTTTCTAGATTAGGAAATAGATTTTGCTTGTCGATTTCCATTGTGATATTCCCCCATCGTTCGATCTCCTCCAATATTTTCTTCATGGATCGTCGAATGGATCACTGACAGGATCAATTTCTCTGCTATTGGGAAGATAGAGAATGTTTACATAGACTTGAATAGATTGAAATTTGAGTTGGATGCTCATTCATCAAATGTGTGAGACTATGGTTGTGTTTCTCCTTTAAGGTGGGAGGGGACGTGACAGTATGGTATCAAAGTTGCTGGTTGCAGCGCTATGGCCTAATGGACCAAGCTGAACAGTTAATAGAGTTGTTGGTAAATGGTTTCAAAATATTGTTAAGCTACGTAGCAAGGAAAAAGGACATGGGTAGTGGATAAGTGGTTTCAATTTTGAAATTATCTAACAATTTCATTTATTAACACATTTTGTAGAACTATATTCACAGGGTAGCATTCTAGATAGTGCAGTTTCGTAAAGTTGGTTCGGCTAAGCCATCTGAACCGAGATGTGTGACGATGCATAGAACCCCAATGAATATGAGGAAGATGATATGGGGGAAAATGTCCGAATTGGAAATGCTGAGACATAGTCTAATTGGAGGAGGTTTCAAGATACTCCTCCATATGTTTTCGCCACCATGAGAATCCTAAGGGTGGATATGCAAAGTCACAGAGCATACAATGAAAGATTGGTTAAGGCGCTGGAGGAGCAGAATCTGTTGAATGCAGCCATGATGCATAGTTTGACAGACATTCAGAGGCGGATGAACTCTGAGGACCAGATAACGAGACCAAAAGGAAGTAAGAGCACTTCTAGAGGAAGAAATAGATCTCCTAGTGGTTTAATTTCTTGTTCTCACAAGAATAAGAGAAAGAAACGCTACTAGAACCGTTCACTCGATGAATTTAGGAAGGCAAGGCCTCCTACCTTCAATGGTGAGATAAAGAATGGTCAAGAAGCTGAAGCTTGGATTCTTTGGATGAGGAAATATTTCCAAGTCCAAGACTATTTAGGAAATATGAAGGCTAGGGTAGCCATCTTCAATTTGATTGGAAGAGCATCCATATGCTAGGAGCACTTCAGGAAAGTGAAGAAGATTAATGAAAGGCAGATTGTGTGGAAATAGTTCCAGAAGTATTTCAAGCATAAGTACATCTCTAACATGTATATGATGATAAGATCAAATAATTCCATGAGCTGAGATTGGGATAGCATACCATGGAAGAGTATGCAAATAATTTCTTGGAATTGTTGAGTTATGTCATGTACATAAAGATGAGAAGGCGAAAATCCAACATTAGAAGCTCACAGGGTAAAGCTTGACTGTTACAATAAGAATTTTGAATGCATGGATGAATAAGGGAACCCAATAGTTGTAAGAGGCATTCCAAAGATAATTTCTGTGAGGAAAATTTCAGCAATGCAGTTGAAGAAATTTTGTAGGAAGGGTTGTAGAGTGTATGCAACTCATGTTTTGAAGCAATAGAGATGGAATTATTAGGTTGGAGGACTATCCTATATTGCAAGAATTCAAGTATTTTTTTCCTAATGAGATTCCAGGGATTCCTCCAAAGAGAGACATTGACTTCAAAATTGAACTTGTGCCAGGAGAAGCACCAGTGTTCAAAACACCCTACAAGATGAGTACACCAAAAATGCTAGAGCCAAAGATGTAGTTGCAAGAGTTGTTGGAAAAGAAGTATATCAGGCCAAGTGTGTCTCCTTGGGGAGCACCAATTCTATTTGTGAAGAATAAATATGGTACACTCAGATTGTGTATTGATTTCAGACAACTGAACAAATCCACGGTGAAGAAAAAATATCATTTTCCTAGAATTGATGACCTATTTGATCAAATGAGAGGAGAAAATGTATTTTCCAAGATTGACTTAAGGTCTGGCTACCATCAGGTGAGAATAAAGGATGAATACATTGATAATAAAGCCTTCAGAATAAGGTATGGACATTATGATTTTGTATTGGTACCATTTGGTCTCACAAATGCACCAACTACATTTATGTGCCTTATGAATATTGTCTTCAGAAGGTATTTGGACAAGTTTGTTCTTGTTTACCTTGATGAAAATCTCATTTATTCTAAGAATGAGGAAGAGCATGAGGAGAATCTGAGGTTGACATTACAATTGCTTAGGGAGCATAAGCTGTATGCAAAGTTGAGCAAGTGTGAGATAGAATTCAGTATTTGGGTCACATTATCTAAGAATAGGGTATATCTATGGACCCTGACAAGATTGAATCCATTATGAATTGGCCTACTCCAAGAAATGTGATAGATGTAAGATCTTTTATAGGACTTGCAGGATACTACAGGAGATTCATTGAAGGATTCTCCAAGGTTTCACATGCCGTCACTTCTTTGCAAAGGAATGGGATAAAGTTTGAATGGACATCGAGGTGTGAAGAAATTTTCCAGTAGTTGAAGAATCTTCTCACAAGTGCATCCGTCTTGAAAGTTGCAGACCCGAATAAATATTTTGTGGTGTGCACTGATGCATGCAGTCAAGGAATTGGAGTATTTCTTGTGCAAGACAGCCACCGAGTATGTTATGAGTCAATAAAGTTGAAGGAGCATCATAAGAACAATGCCACTCATGATTTAGAACTTGCAGCCATAGTACAGACTCTCAAGATGTGGAGGCTTTACTTTATGGGAAGAAGATTTGAGTTAAGAATAGACCATTGTGGTCTGAAGTATTTGTTTGATCATCATACTCTAAATCCTAGGTAATCTAGATGGATGGATTTTTTATGTGAGTTTGATTTTGAAATCAAACACATAAAAGGAAAAGAGAATAAGGTAGCTGATGCATTCAGAAGGAAGGTGCAGGAAATGCATGTGACATCTCTTAGTATTTTCCAGTCAAATTTGAGACAACAGATTGTTAATCATGTTGCTGAAGATGAATTGTATGTGCAGGTAAAAGACAAGTTGCAGCAACAAATCCTTGAAAAGAAGTATGAGGGATATAAATTAGAAGAAGGTGGAATCCTTACTTATAAGAACAAAATTTATATTCCAAATGTAGCAAACTTGAGGAGGGTTGTTATGGATGAGATCCATCAAGCTCCATATTCTGGGCACCCAGGATATTAGAAGACAATTTCTATAGCTAGAAATAAGTACTTTTGGCTAGGAATGAAAAAGGACATGGCTAAATATATTTCAAGGTGCATGAAATGTCAGTAGGTGAAGGTTGAGCATCAACATCTAGTAGGTTTGTTACAGCCTTTTCCAGTTCCAGAATGAAAATGGGAAGTTATTTCCATGGAATTTATTACAGGATTGCGGGCGGTGCCAGTGTAGCATTTTTGTTCAATTTTGAAAAGCACTGAGGACAGTGCTATTGAAGGGGGAGGGGAATGTAACACCCTAGTTTTGACCTTGAGCTCCTTGCCATGATTCCATACAATATTTTCATCATATATATTTATTGCAAGGCCCTGCTATTTATTGATGTTTTTTGTATAGGTGATCAAGGTTGATGCCTATGATTTATGGTGCTAAGTCAAGCACAGTATATAATTTTGGACATCATATAAATATGAAATTTAATTAAAAAAAAAACACAACCAACTATGTCAATGCAACAAATAATGAGATGGGGGTAGGATTTCCTAAGGAACAAGGAGGGGGAATGGTTAACCTTGAGCCATGGGGGGGGAATCCATGTGTCAAAAGAAAACACCCAGAAAACATATGTCCATTTTCCCCTCATGCACTCACATTTCATCTTCCCTCACGTTGTGGGGAGCGGCAGGACATTTTGATCATCCATCCTTCATGCTTTCATTTTCTTGGTTTTTTCATTGTGCATGCCCAGTCCATCATCTAGATTTCACCCAAAACGTTGTGGTCAATTCTGATTTTTCACTATTACATTCTGTACATGTGCACTGTACGTTCGCCAGTTTTGCAAAACCGTGTTTTGTTATGTGTTGTTTGTCTGTTGTTACCATCCCGAGCGTGTTTGTGCAATGGTCTCCTCAGTCACAAAGCAAGTGGAAATCTGGTTTGTTGTGTTAACCTTGTGGTTTGTTGTGTGTGCATATTTTTTCCTTGGTCTGAAATGGTTTAGGGTGGAATTGGATTTGAACTAGCTTGATAAACCTAGTGTAGGAAGGAACCTCACAAATAGATCTAGAGGGGTTGGTTTTCTTCTTTGTACACCCTGAACAACACTGGAAGGGAAGGCATACCCTGAGGGAATGTGTAGAAGAGAAGGGGATTCTCCCTTGTGTTGGGTTTGTAGATGTTTTAGGAGCCAAGCCTGATCTAATGCAGGTTTCCACAGCTCGGTGGTTGATCTCACTAGCTTAGCAATTCAAGTTTTTTAGTACCTTTGCAGCCTGATAAACCCATCTGTAAGTTGTCTTGGATGGTCCTTAATGAAAATGTTGGCTTGTTTTTCTGTAGCTTGATAAACCCAACTATGTTGGCTTGGCTGAGTTTGGTTGTATTCTTGGCTATGTGTGAGCCTGATAGTATTCCTTATTCCTTGTGGGAATCATGCCCATCTCAAGGGTGGCAGTGCTACTGAGATATTGATGAGCGTACTGGCCTATGATATTGGTTGGGTGGAACGTTACAGCGACGTAGCTAGTTGCAAAACAAATTATTTCAAAGATAATTATCTTTGTGTTAATCTTTGAAAGTTGTATTTGCTTCATGAAATATAATGAACATATTTAATATGTTGAATTCATGAATTGATTCTGTTGTATAATTGAAATGATATGCATCTATGCATGTTTTGTTCAATGCATTTTTAAATTAATTTATGGTTCTTAGATGGTCGTATTGGTGATGGCCTGAATGATCAAATCTGTCCGAGACTTCTGTTAGCAGGTTGAGTTTCCGCAGAAATCTCCTTCCACAACTTTCCTTTCCATAATTTGCAGGATGAGGGATGTGGGATGGGGAAACGCCCTTCCATGGATTCCCTTCCTTGCATATTTTCTTTCGCAATCCCCCTTTTCGCATGCGGGAATGTAGGATGCGGATTCACGATCCCTAATTCCATAATTGATTATTTTGGCAAGGATCTATCCGCATGCGAGATGCAGGATGAGGGATCGAAATTTTTATATTTCCCTGATTCCGCATACTCAAGATTTATGCACCGTTGATTCTTGTGGGATTGATTCTCCACCATCGATCTATTTCTAGATGTGGAAATATATTGTGATCGTCGATTTCTATTTTGATCTTCCTCTGCCCTTCGATCTCCTATGAGAGTTTCTTCATGGATCGTCAAATGGATCACTGACAGGATCAATTCCTCTGATGTTGGGAAGATAGATAATGTTTACACAGAATTGAATAGATTGAACGTTGAGTTGAATGCTCATTCATCAAATGTGTTGGACTATGGTCGCATTTCTCCTCTAAGGCAGGAGGGGACGTGACAGAATGATGTGCCAATTTGACCTACTAACATTAATGGTTTTCAAAGTTTTGGTCACGGTTTCTACTTGTCCATTCACTTGTAGGTAAAATGAAGATGATTGATCTTGTTTAAAACCACGTAGCATAGTTAATTCAGTCATTATATTTTTCTAGAAGTGATTTCCATGGTCTGTGACAATCTGTTTCGGGATATCGAATATGGAAATAATTTAGTTGAATACGAAATAAGTCGTAGTCTCACCATCAACTTTGAAGGTAGGCATTACCTCTTCCCACTTAGTGAAGTATTCTACAACGACAATGATGTACTTGTGCCCCCATTTTAAATTGGTTGCATGTCATGAAATATACCCTCCACTTAGTGAAAGGCCCTACCACGATGATGGGGAAAAGAGAAGCACAATGTGACCACATCTTTTTGGTATAAAGCTAACAAGTATGATATTGCTTAACAACTTCCACATAATATTTAAAGATGGTGGGCCAAAAATAACCAGCGCGCAATATTTTCTGGGTCAGTTCTAACCCAGATAAATGAACCCCACATGCTCCAGAATGGACATCATTTAGGACTAACTCGACCTCCTCGTGAGTAAGACATCAACTTATAATTGAGTCTACCCCTCTTATATACAATGTATCATCAATAATGAGGTAGGTTTTATCATTCATTCGTAACTTTCATCATTCTTCTCATGAGAAGGTTGTCAAACACTTCAAAGTCTAAAGGTATATCAAAATATCTCCATACCAAGGATAAACGGTTGAGATTAAGAATATGTGTTCATCAGGGAGTGACTCATCTTCCATCACAATGTTTTCATCAACAAGGAACTTAGATATAAGCTCCACGAATACTAAGGAATCTTTAGACTTGGCGAATTGAAAATCCAAGTCAAAATCTTGGAGTATGACAATCCACTTATTGAATTTTTCCCCGATTATTCATCAGGATAAAACATACTAGAAAGGATTCACATCCGCAACCACAGTGGTTGTCTGAAGTAAGATTCAATGACATAACCTTTGAACGACATATATTTCTGCTATAACTAACTTCTCAACTTGTGAGTACCGAGGTTCAGGCCCTGCCAAATCTTGGTCGAGATAATAGATGGAACGCTCTTGGAGATGATCATCTTCCTGAACCAACACTATGCCAACTATAGAATCTGATGCAGCTATATAAAATATAAAGTATTTAGTGTAGTTTGGTGGTCACAACATAGGAGATGACAGTAATTCCTTTTTTAGTGCCTCAAATGACTGTTGTGTGGCTTCGTCCCACATAAATGGGGTGCATTTTTTAACCAAGTGCATGAAACCTTTAGTTATATTGGCATAATTGACTATAAATCATTTAAGAAAGTTAGTTTTTTCTTGCAAAATTTGAAGTTGTTTGATGGTTTGAGGAGGAGAAAAATTGACAATTCCCTCAACTTTTAATGGGTCGAACATGATGCCCTTTTTGGACATGATGAATCCTAGAAAACATCTTGATTTGACACAGAAGACACATTTATGGGGATTTAAGTGAATCTTATAGTGTCAAAACATTTCAAATTCCAAACGTAGATGAACTGGGCGATCTTTCTATTTCATGAATGTGTTGTAAGATCATCTAAGAAGGGTTCGACTATATGCTTAATGTCATGGAAACTGAAATTCATTACCCATTGAAAAGTGGCTCTAGAAATTTTCAATCTAAAAGTCATTTTCTTGTACGTGAAAGTACCCCAAGGACAAATGAAAGTGGTCTTATGATGGTCCTTAGGTTTGATTTTTATTTGATTATATCCCGAGAAACCATCCATAAAAGAAAATACTTTGCTACCTACACACACATCAATTATTTGATCAATAAATGGTGTAGATTAGTTGACTTTAGAACATGCCTTATTTAGATCTCTAAAATCTGTACAGACACATATATTTCAGTTTTTCGTATCTATTGGAAATGGATTGCATGCCCAATTCATCAATGAAATAGGGTATAGGAAACCGACTTTCAACAATTTTTCTACTTCAGCTTTTACAGTTGTGACTTTTCAAGGATTTACAGGATGTAGCATTTTCCAAACAGGTTTAATGTTGGGATATGTTTGTTGGGTAAAATATGCACTATTTAATTCAACACTTAATTGTCAACCCAGGAAGGGAGCTTGTGAGATGCAAACACTATATGTGCAGGATTGAAGGCTTGAACTAACCTAAGCTAACTAAATATGCAAATGCGCTAACATGCAACTATATGATTTTAATCTACATGCATGACTTTCATAATTCAAATGCAAGAATTTAATCTATCTATGAAAACAAGAAATTAACTAAGAATTTAGAAAGTAACTATAATTTCAAATATAATCTAATGTTATATTAATATATTCTATAAAGGCATGAAACTGATTAATAACTGAGATTCAAACTAGTCTAATGCTATGCTAATCTATTCTATGGAAGGGAATTGCATATATTAATCTAGAAAGTAGTCGCTTGGTCCAAAAGCGATTTAACTAATGAGAGCAAAAATAACTACTTGCCGCAAATTATCTGATCTATATTATAAATTGGAGACTATTCCATGCATGCATAAGTAAATGCCTATCTAAGAATGCAAGTGCAACTAAGTTATGGAAAGAAACAAACTATTTAATTGCAAATTCATTGAAAGCAAAACAAGTAACTGCGGATTCGTAGAAAGCAAAGAAAATATTATTCTAAAGACCAAGCGTAAATAAATGTGTTGCAAAACAGTAAACTAATCAAAGAAAACTAAACTAGGAGCTTTATAATAATATATAAAACTAAGTACAAAACAATAACTAGAAATATATTCAATCTGTAAGTAAACCTACAACAAAAAAACAAAGTACTTCTACTCTACCTCTTCAACAAACTATACCATAAACTAAGGAATCTTAACCAATCATAAAAATATCATGCAACTGATTTACAACTTGAAAAGTAAACCTACACTAAACTAGGTTATGTGAACTTTTATCGTCAAACTTTAAAATGATGAAAACCAATACATCTTTGAAATCAAAATGAACCTATTAAGCTTGAATTTGAAACTAAGTATTAATCTGAAATGAAATACCTTGAAGATATAAAACTAACAAAGCAAAATCCTAAGACAATAAAATGATGTGTAATTGAAAATGAAAGACTAGTTATGGAATCAAATGAAAACTGAAAATGGAATGTTGAACCTATTTCAAAAATGAGACAAACTAATATTCAAGAAATTATATGACAACATTTTAAATAAGCTTAAGCTAAGCTATATTTTAGGCATGAGAACAAATGAACGTAACTCATAAACTATCTAAGTCATAAACAAAAATAAAACTATGTTGCTTATAGTCAAACCAGAACTATTTTTCACTTAAACAGTAAAATATATGTTGAATATAAATGGATTTTATCATCATTAAAACTGAAATAATTAATCTATGTGTTAATATAGAACTAAATATGAATTGTTAGAGGTGGATTCAAATCCCAACTAGCTACATAACACGGTGGAATGCTGGAAAATTAACCTCTACCTTAACTAACTATTTCTGCAAAAACAAAATACTGAAAATTATGAAAATGAATTAAAATTATGTCTAAGTGTGAATTAAAAGCTGAACGATAGTATGCATTAAGGTGTGAACTGAAGGCTGAAAAACAGTGTAAACAGAGGGACGACTGGCCTGCCCTATGAATTTTGAAGGCATAAATTGCATAAAAACATAGAAAATTATATGTTATAAACAACAAAGTATTACCTACAGGAAAACGAACTACTTGCTTGTAGAAATGAACTTACTTACAAGAAAACATAATAGATATATAAAAAACGAAATGACTTAGCTACAAACATAAAAAGAAACTGATGAATATACACAAATAGAACCTCTGGTTGTTGAGGGGCCCTTCTCAGCAATCAGGGGCTACATTCCTATGCTACTCAGTCACTGATCATTAATAGAGAAATGAGAATGATCACCAACCGCTGAAATAGAGACTTTTTATTAAACTAAAGCAATGTTTACAAAGTGTTTTTCTCCCCTTCTCTTCAAAACCAAAGAGGTATTTATATGATGATTACAATGGAGATCAGGTCGACCACCTCTTGCTAAAAATAGAGCTTCATTAATGCTGTAACAACTACCCATCAAAATAGGAACGAATTCAGAAAACGACCAACCACAATTTCTGAAAAAGTTGGTTTCAGAGAACCACTATTTTCTCCCAAATGGCTTTGTATTTTGCAAAAATTCCATGTGGTGATTGAAATGGGCCTATTCTACACAAAACCCATGTGCTAGAATTTTCAATTTCACTTTTGTTTTCCCGAAAATTAACTGTATGTTAAAAACACATGGTCTGCATGGTCGTCTGGATGAACGTCTGGATGACCTGTAACTAAAATTTGTTCATAAATCCATATTCTTAGCGAATTTTTTGCTAGTTTGTTGGCCACGTTGAAGGCCGAGTGTTTGGTTGTTGAACTGAATGCTAGATTCCTGGAGCTGGCCTCCCTCACGTGAACCATTTCATTGAATAGATTGCATTTGTGTTAAATGATGCGTATGAGCTGATCCATGATGTGCATATTTGTGAACCTGCATACAAAAAGCATGAGTATTGTTAATTTAAAACATTGTTACAAACAAACTAACAAATTGTTTTAAGAATCAAACCAAAATTATATTAAAGCGTGGTTTGTTTTATGGTTTTTAATAAGGTTTAAAATATGTTTTATATTTATTTGTTTTATGTTATGTTTATTTTAAAAAGATTAGTATATATTTAAATAATAATAATAATCGTTTTAATATTTTATTACTTAATGGTTTATTTGTTTAAATTTGAAACAATGTTAAAGACATATTATTAACTCAGATATTTAATTTGTATATGCAAATATCATGGAACCAACAAGAATTAGAGAACAAAGTTAAATCCAGGCAGTAAACCAATAAGAAACATGTTATTAAACTTAGTGCAAAACTTAGGACCGGAAGAAGGGGCTGAATGGAGTGTAGAACGTCTATTATTTGCAAAATACTACATTTAATACATAAAAATAACATATTTTTCTTATTTTACATTTACGAGATTTTAATTGATAAAACAGAGTAAAAGACAACCTTATTGAGCATAGATGTATCAAATTACAGTAAATAGGTGAGAAATTAATGTAAATAAGACAATTATAAAAGAAAATTTTGGGGCCCAACAATGTTTTTATCTTGTGTTCAACAACAGATGGGTCTATTCCTAGCATCTCCTCGTAAGACCAAGAAAACACACCATGAAACTCCTTGAAAAGGGATGTATGAGTGGCAATTTATTTAGGAAAAGAGTTTGCTCCAATGTAAACATTTTCCATGATGCAAGGTTTGGTGGAGATATTTATCGGTATCATTGTGGGAATTTTTGTCATATTTCCCTCAATGGACACTCCTTCCTTAGGTAGAGGATTTATGGGTTGATCAACACCTTCACTCAGTCTCACATGGAACTCTGGATTCTCCATTCTACTTAGTTCTAGAGGGAAATAGGACTTTTGATGCAAATCTTCGCAAACTTTGTCAGGTACTATCATAGCCTCCAGAATGAATTATTCTGATGGTAAAACCATATCTAAGAAATCGTATGAGTATGTCAAATTCACTTCCCATGTGGGAAAGTAGGATTCATCTAACTCCTCTGAGACATAAGGACTCAAGATGGAAATGACAAAAGCATCATATATGGCTTGGTAAGTCACCTTTGCTACAGATAAGGGCACATTAGGTTCAATTTGTGAAGGGAGAATCCATTGGTCAAACCTATCTGAAACTGGCGAAATTTCTCCAAATGTACAAAAATTCTTCTCCACCCTAGTCGTTCCTAGGTATTTTATAGGAGTGGGCAAAGAAAACATTCCCATGAGTGCATAATACATCCCAAATCCTAAAATTTCAATCACCAGTTGCATATGATTAATCAATGGATCATTAGACTCTGTTGTGTCCGTATGAATTTTCTGGGTATAGGATAGTTGATCCATAGTCACTATCTTCCCTTCATGAGGGACCATAAGAAATCAAAATACTGGAGAAGGAATTATGTACAGGGAGTAGGTCCAACTTCTTCCTAACAACAAATTATAATCCAATGGAGCATCTACCACCTCAAATTCTACCTCAACCACTTTCCCTGCTAATTCTATGTCAAAAGAAGGTAGGATACCATGGAGACGGAAAGACCTTCCATCGAAAGCAGTAAGCAAGGTGTTATATGGGACTAATTCATGAGATCCCAGAGCTTTGCAACATGATATGGCCATTACACTCATATATGGGACTTCGTCTATAATTTTTCATAAAATGGTGTTCTCGCCATGAACCACTTCGATTTGGAAGGCAGCGTGGTAAGGTAGGTGAGGTTTGACATTAGATAAGTCAAAATTGGCGATTAAACCTGTAGAATATGAACTAACGATAGCTATGAGAAGTGAATCTCATTGCAAAGGGAGAATTTGTAACACCTACAAAGTAGACATAGCACAAAGAGTTTGTGATAGGTCTTCCACAACCGAGTATTTGGGAGAAACCCTCACCTTGGGATTGTGCGATGCCCTCTTGAAGACACCTTTAGTTATCTCAGGCATAGGGTCATCCGGCTTCTCAATGGAGAGAGGGGCTAGCGTGTCAGTAGATTTTTTTTCCTTTTGCGATGACTTAGAATCATGGTTTTTTGCTCTGGTTTGCAGTAAGGTATGATATCAAACCATTTTAATGTAGGACTTATCGGTAGAAGAAGCATTTGGGCTGCCCCAAATGGACTTAGGATCCCTCAAAGTTTTTTTTTGTCCTTGCAGGAAAGGATCCGTAAGGACAGTAGGTTGTTTCTTTAACAACTTCTGAGCCTAATCCATAAGGGGGCATCGATAAGTTAAGTGGTCTTCCTAGAAAAGCTTGCAAGGAAAATTCACTTTCTTCTTCTCTTTTTTCTCCCCCTTAGCATTGTTCGTGGTTTTAGGTTTGTTTTGATTTCACTCTCCCTTATTTATTTTGTTTTTTATTCCCAACAACTTGTTGAGTGCCATTTTGATTGGATTTTGTGTTATAAACATTTGCACTCTGAGGGGAGGGAGTGGTAGCATTAGCTTCCTCCACTATGGACTGCTTCATTGATAGCTCATGTATTTATTTGGTCAGGGATTCCATAGTAGGTGATTCAATTGAACCCACAATTCCATCGACATCTGGTCCAAGACTAGGTTTCACAAAGTCTATATTAGACCTCAGCGCGTTAGGTATAATTTCATAAAGGATCCCAGACTGAGATAAATCATATCGATTTTTTGGGCCCTTAAAATGGCTTCCTCTTTCATTGTCACTATCGAAGTTGAAACGTCTTTTGAAATAATTATGGATATAGGATTTTCAAAAACTATTCCAAAAGAAACTCAAGAGGAATATTGGATTTAATTAGCCTCTTTTATCTTCTCCATTCCTGAATATGATCATAAATGTGCATAGCCTTATTTTCTGGAAATTTGATAAAAGTTCTGTATCGATATCATACCGTATAGGATATTGGAAGTGATTAAGAAAAACTATTGCTAAATCAAGGAAACTATCGTAAGCGATAGATGGAATTTCAATGTACCACTTAGCTGCTACGATAGTTGGATTTATCTTAAAAATCCTTATTCTAATCGAATCATCATTCCATGAATTCTAGGAGCACCATAAATGAAATGTGGTGACATGGTCACCAATATCCTCTCCAATTTTTCCTTCAAACTTAGGAATGTTTGAAGTAAATTTAATAGCAACTAGTGGCCAAGTCAGGTCATGGCGCATAAGGTCATTCATCAATTTTGAAAGGTCTGGAAAATTTAACGCTTCTATAAAAGGGAGTGAAGGCCTAGCCAGAGATTCAATATTTAGGAGATTGGTGGGAAGAATTTCTTGTACCTATGCTCCTGTAAGATTGGTTGGGGTTGCCCCCAGCTACCAACTATGAAGTGGCAATGTTTTTGAATGGGTTCCACCCAAAATCCAATGGATAACTAATTGAGGTGCACTATACTGGGTTTGGTTACTTCCAACCAAAATGGGTGTTGTAGACACGGGAGAAATGGTTCTTCCACTAAATGGTGAAAAAGAAGAGCTTCCAACTAGTGCAGTCATAACTTAACCTGTCACTTTTAAAAGTTGAAGCTTGAAAAGGGTTTCTGACTTCCTGAAGGCACACCTATGTAAGTAGGTATGGGACATACAAATGAAGAGGATGGGGGGATATGTCCTCCATACAAAGGATACCCTTGAACAAAATAGGTAGAATCACTAGGGTTATTCTAAAAGTTTTGAAATAAAGGAGAGGATGTGAAAGGTACACTTGGAATTCCAATAGGCTACTACATTAGATGGACCAATAGTAGGATTCACGTCTACTAGGGAGATAATGACCCTAATACTCTGTGAAATAGGGGTTGAAGAAGTAAAATTTAATGACTCTACTAGTGGAACATGTGTGTTTTATATATTTGTGCTAACATGTGGAGGTGATACTCCACCAGCAAACATAGTTGAGTTAGGGGTATACATATCCCTTGATCATTCTCCTGAATTTTCCATTATGAATCCTAGAGGGACACCAATCCCAGGTTAACTAAATGGTATAATTTTTACAAGGACTAGGTCTCCTAAATCAGCGAGGGGGTGTTGAAATTTCTCACAAACTCCTTGTCTTGCAAGTCTTCAACTTCAACTGAAGGGAGATTTGATTGAGTATATCTAAGTTCAGGTTTTGTTGGACTTTAACTTACACCAGTTGATTCAAATGAACCCCTTGTTTTGACTCTTCTCCTTCGAGGTGGAGGTGGGGGCTCCACTGTAAGTGGTGGAAGGTTTTGTATTCTCCTTGACCTACAGAGATATCGATCCTGCACAAATATTTAAATTACACACACATAAAGGCCAATCTACAATACAAGCAAACCAAACAACACACCACTAGAAAATTTCCTAAGTATCAAAACCCAAGCAGATGAAGCTACCTTCCAAAGGAAAGTATGGGATGATGAGGGCCCAAAAAAAACTAGTGAAGGGTCGAATAATAGTTACTCAGGTTCCTGATACAATTTCTCTGGGGCAATCATTTGAATCACCAACCGATTTTCCAAATTGTTGCACGGGGTTTCTTCCCACGTCCGTCTTAGGTATAGTGGAAATATCCTTCCACCATCACTTGTGTATGAATCCTAGTAGTTAAGATACTAAGGCTACCAACCCTACAAATAAGGTCCAGTGGAATAGTCGTCAGTCCAAATGAGGTTCATGGGTATGGTAACAAATCCAAAAACCCAAACAGGACTGACACCGCACGAGGCCAAGGGTGGTACTGATTGAATCCCCTAACACACAATAGTTTTGGTGTATGCTAAACTGAGTATTGGAGGGGTATCTCTTCAACCCAAACTCACATGACCTCGTGCTTGACTACTATGTGAAATGATCTTTTTGATTCACTTCCTTGTAAAATTGGATTTCCTAAGTGAAAGGACACTATTTCTAAGTTTATTAGTTTTGGATAGTTTAAGGATAACCCTAATCCAAAACCTTAGCCTAATCTAGTAAGCGTCATCCCTAAAAATAAAACTTTACTAATTAGTTTTAAATTATAATCGTTCTTTTTAAAGGTTGTTATGTACGCAGGGTGGATGGTCATGAAACTGGTGGTAATTTTGACTCAACAGTAAAGCGAAAAGTATATGATGTAATGCATTTTAGATTGACATTGCCCCTTAATTTTTATTTCCTTTTCAAAATCAATGAAAATTATCTACTTTGAATTTGGAAAATAAAAGCTCTTTTTCTTTTTTCTTTTTGAAAATTCAAAAAACTATGTATTTTCCCTAACCTAAAGTGGCTAGACTAGAATGCATTTAGTTTGCAATTTTTTATTTTTTTCAAAAATCAAGTGAGAAATGAGAAATTATGCACAAATGCAATTCAGATGTAAAAATTTTTATAAACACACACAGACCTATTGATCTCATAAAAAAAATTTCCAAGCACACAAGAAGTTTGAGAATAACCAACTTGGACAAACTACAAAGCTTTTAAAAATGTTGTTTAAAACTTGTGAAAGAAGAAGTCAAGATAACTACCAAGAAAATAAACCAAGAGTAGAGTGAGACATCAATAGAGGTTGAAACATTCATACTCTACATAAAAACTCAATCCAAGCATAACAAAGTGGCGAGGCCTAAACAAGTCTTCTACAAAATTTTACTCCAAACAACTAAAAGAGGCTTACAAACCAAGCAAACAGAGACCAATATTAATGTTAGAACACAAAAGTCTTAGGAAGAGTCTAGAAGAACTTTGAAATTACAAAGAAAACTTGAAGAAATCAAACCCTAGGTTTCAAACATCAAGTCATAGGAAATATGTGACTATGTATAATTCAAGCTGCGTATGGTACGTGCCTGTAAAAACACATCTTGTGAGGAAATACGTGAGTCTAAGAAATATGCACCCACAAATTCTTCACAAAAAAATCAAAAACAAGAAAATAGACATAGGATAGCTAAGAACTTGGATTGGACTGACTAGAAAAAGTTTCTGCAAGCCACACACAGGACCAAAATTGACAAGCTAGAATAAAACTACAACAAAGAGACCCCAAAACAAAGGAAATTCCCCAGTGGAGTTTCTAGTTCTTGTTGGAAATATGGATGATAATTGCCTTTGATGTCAAGTAGATCAGGAATAAAAAGGATAAACAAAAGCTATAATGGCAGATATGATGATATGTCATTTCACAGATGATGATATGGCATAGACAAACCGACAGAAGCATTTACATAGGATTTATGGAAACACATTATGCAGATCCGCAAAGTTATGGTAAGATCCGCATTAGTTATAAAATAAACGGTTAGGAAGCACCACGACTGAGATCCAACGACTACGAATAGATATTCTAAAACATATCAACAGGTAGGAAAAGAAGTGCGGGTGTAGAACCATGGAAATAAAAAGGGTTAAAGTTTTGAAAAAATTTAGTTTCTGACTTCCGCATTCCACAGTGTGAAAAGGCCATTGCGGGTGCAGAACTACGAAAATTAAAAGGTTGAAGTTTTGGAAACATTGAGTTTCCAACTTCTGCATTCTACAGTGCAGGAATGGAAGTGTGGGTGTGGAACCACGGAAATCAAAAGGTTGAAGTCGTGGAAAAATTGAGTTTCCAACTTCCACATTCCTCCCTATGGAAAATGAAAGTGCGGAAAGATAACGACGACAAGACCGTTGTGGGAGCGGAAAGGAAGAAAGGAAAAAGTCTGAAAAACTAGAAAGTTGATTTTTTTATTTTCACCTTCTGTAGTGTGGAAAGGAGCGTGCACAAATATAATGGCAGAAGGACCGTTGCGGGAGAGGAAAGGCGAAAAACAAAAATTCTGAAAAACTGGAAAGTTGAGTTTCCAGTTTCTGCCTTTTGCAGTGTGGAAATATTAGTTCAGAAAATGAAAGGCAGAGAATTGCAAAAGATAATCTTGAGTTGTTTTTAAGAACCAACATTCTACATCCCACAATCCGGATGATCGACGATCATAAATAATCCCACAAGAGATCAACAGTGCAGAACGTTTAGTGCGGAAAGATTGGTTCGAAAATCATGGAATGATATTTGAAAAAGGCACATCCGATATATGATTTCCACCTCAGATTGAATACACAAAAATCATGAAGGATATCCACGGTGTGAAACAGTTGAGGCGGAAAGATAAGTGCGAAAAGACCATATACAGTATCGAAAGTGTGAAAGCATCGAATTTTTTTAACAGAGTCGCAGAAATGGATTCTAGGCTACGAAAAGGATGAAAGGGTGTGTTTGGTACAAAGGAACGATGAAAGATTACGATGACTAAAGGGTAGATGATGAATGGATGTGTCTTTCGGCAACAGTCACGATCCAAGAAGGAAAAAACACAGTTGTGCAGATATGTTGGCAAGTATTTAAACATAAATTTAAAAATAAAAATAAAGGGTAGTTGCTGTCCATATCCAAGGAGACTAAGACCAAGTGACTATGTCACCGATGTTCCAATATGTGTGCATGGTTCATCACATTTAAGGGTGGAAGAGAGTTTCAAGGGTAGGTTGGTTCGTGCAAAGGGAGTAGGTTCTCCTTGTTAGTCATAGTTGATTGAATAGGGGGTCGTTTCCTCCTACAAGTTGGTGTTGGTGAATAAGGATGTGGGTGCATCCTGAATAGTTGGTGCTGATCCAAAAAGAAGAGACATCTTCTTCTATTGTATATTGTAAAAAAAACGTTTTACGTATAATAGGAAATTTTTGGTGGTTTACCTTATTGGGTTCCACGATAAATTATTGTGTTCAAATTTGTTTTTTACACTTTCTAAAATATTGTTTAAATTTTAGTCTCTGATTCCCTCCCCATCTTAGTGAAAATACTTGATTTAACAATTGGTATCAGATTTGGTTCCTTCACCACAGTTTAACCACTAGAAGGAAGATCCTATTAAAACCACTATGGATCGACAAATGAAGATTTAAATAAGAGTCCCCATATTTGATGGTGAAGACATTTTTTCTGGAAGATTAGAATGAAAAGTTATATGATTTCCATTGGTCTGGAAGTTTGGGCATTAGTTGAAGAATGATATGATTTTCAAAAAAATACTCCCACAGAAGCAGAAGACAAGAAGAAATATTGGGAACATGCAAAATCCTTAAATACATTACAAGTTGGAGTGAGTAAAAAGGTTCTCGCAAAAGTATTATCTTGTACAAGTGAGAAACCACTCTAGGAAAAATTGGAAACTTTATATGCAGGAGATTCCAAAGTAAAAACGACAAAAATTCAATCCCTTAGATTTCAGTATGAAGGTCTAAAAATGAAGGATAATGAAACCATTTCATAGTACTTCAAAAAAATTGGCTCTCTTGTCAATATAATCATAGGTTTAGGATTAGAAATTGCAGATGATGAGATAGTGCAAAAAGTATTAAGAACACTTCCTATGGCATATAATCCCAAAGTATCCGCCCTTTAAGATCGAGAGAAGTTAGGAGAACTTACCATGGATGAATTTTATGAAATTCTTACAGCCTATGAACTAAGACTAGGAATTGATATTATTTCAAAAGGAGAAGCAACCTTCAAAGTGACCAAGAAAATAAAAAATCAAAAGTAAAAAACTCAGACCGACCATAATGAAGAATCTGATGTGGAAGAAGCCAATTTTATTAAAAAACTTTAGAAAGGATCAGGGAAGTACAAAGGAAAGATTCCCTTCAAATGTTTTAATTGTGGAAAAATTGGGCACTTTCAAGCCAAGTTTCCCTATCCCAAGGAAGACTCTGAGGATGAAGATGACAAAAATAAAAAATACAAGAAAAAGAGAAAATTCCACTATAATAAAAGGTACAAAGGAAAACAAATTCTACTCAAAAGAATAAGAAGATGAGATCAGTTCATCTGAGGTTAGTGATAGTGATGATGAACACTTTTTTCTAGGTATTGAAGAGTCTAATGAAATAGAATAAATTGTGCATAAGGAAGAGTCAGAACATCAAGAAGAGGTTAATATGGAAGAATAACTACTCAGTGCTTTGGATGGATTAAAAATATACAAAAAGAAAAGGAGATGAAGAAAATCATGAGCAATCCAAAACACCAAATTCAAGATGCAAATAGGACAGACGAAAGGCTGGATAAATCTCTTAAATAAGAACAACAAATCTTTGAAAGAATGGAGGCAAAATTAGTTCATTTAGAAAAGAGATTTGTGCAAAATTTATTCAAACTAGATATGAAAATAGTTCTAAAAGTTTAGATGAGATTATAACCACACAAAGAAACCTAAGTAACAAAAATGGAATAGGTTATTCTCAAGAAGAAAATCAAGCTAGCCCAAAATTTTATGCAGATGCTCTTCTCAGTACATTCAAGAAGAAAGATGAAGAAAAGACAAGGAATGCTCAGAACTCCCGAAGATCATTTCCACCCATCAAGAAGGGATTCAAGACAATTCTAAAGAAGGCTTATCAAAACAAGTATCCTCACATTTTCCTTGGTTATGTTTTTGCATGCTATGACTTTGTACACAAAGCTATGAATTGTAGAGCATATGAGAGGAAAAATTGAAGGTTAAAATTTATAACTTCAAGGACAATCATACAGATGGTCAAGTTAAGAGCAGAAATTACAACTCATTTACACCTCTACAATAATGTGATTTAGAATGCTTCAATTGTCATAACTATGGACATAAAGCAATAAATTGCAAGTTAATGGAAATGTCAGAAAGACCAAAGGATATTAGAAAGAAAAAGAAACTATGGAAAGAAAGAACATCAAAAGAGGAATGCCTTATTGCGTTGAGAACACGCGATAAAGGAGATCTTTGGTATGTTGGCAGTGGGTGTTCAAAACATATGATAGGAGATACAGGCAAGTTTTCAAACTTAAGAAAACAAAAGGGTAAAGTTACATTTGGCAACAATGCATCGGGTAATATTATTGGGAAAGGCACCGTGGATATAGGAAAAGATAAAGCAAAAAATGTGTTACTTGTAGAAAATATGAAACCTAGTTTATTAAGTGTAATCCAAACCTGTGATCAGGGGCACATTTGCATATTTTATTCTTAGAAATGTGAGATAATAAGGAAGAACTCAAGAAAATTAGTTTGTGTTTCTTCTAGAACTCCCGAAAATGTATACATACTAAATACGAGATAGTATGAGAAATGCCATATAAATTTACTGAATGATAGTTGGCTATGGAATAGAAGGTTAGGGCACATTAAATTTGATAATCTAGTGAAGGTTAGCAATCCTAGGGAAGTAAGAAACTTACCAAAGATCACAAAGCCTTCAAGTCCTATATGTAGACATTGTCAATTAGGGAAGCAAACTAGAGTAAGGTTCAAAACAAAAGAACACAACCTCAAAACCCTTAGAGTTGGTTCACACTGATATCTTTGGACCTACAAGGACCAACAGTACGCAAGGAGAGTCTTATTTTATGTTGTTCATTGATGATTTTACTATAATGGCGTGGGTATTTTTTCTCAAAGAAAAATCAGAAGCATTTGACAAGTTCAAAGATTTTAAAACTCCTGTTGAAAATGAAACAGAATAAAAAATCAAATGTCTTGGATTAGAAAATGGTGGTGAGTTCACCTCAAAAGAGTTTGATATCTTCTATGAAACTAATGGAATTAAGAGACAATTTTTCGCTGCCAGAACACCTCAGCAAAATGGGGTTGCTGAGAGGAGGAATAGAACAGTCCAGGAGTCTACAAGGACCATGCTCAATGAAGTAAGACTGTCTAATGGATACTAGAGGGAAGCCATAAGCACAATAACAATCATTTTAAAAAGAGGATAGCTCAGAAAAAATAATAATAAGACTCCTTATGAATTATGGTTTGGAAGAGCTCCTTTTGTAAAATATTTTAAGGTTTTTGGAAGTACATGTTACATCAAAACACTTGATGAGAATCTTGGGAAATTTTATGCTAGATGCGATGAAGGCATATTTCTTGGATATTCTTCTACCAAAAAGGCATAAAGATGCTACAATTTTAGATTACATAGTATTGTTGAGAGTGTTGATGTTGGATTATTTAAAAACAAACAAGTTCAAACATCAAGAGAATATACTCGATAGTGAAATCCAGGAGGATGATGAACTAGTTGGTACACAAACATATGTAGAAGAAAAATAAGATATACAAGAATATGAAATAGATACCGAAGAAGAAGAGGATGATACTTGAGAAGAAGAAAAAGAATCTCCTAGAAGAGACACAAAGACACCCTCTAGGATAGTCCAAAACAATCATCCTAAAGACCAAATCATTGGAAATAAAAGTGCAGGAGTACAAACAAGAAGACAATTGGTGTATCAAATAGAGATAGCACTATTGTCATGTATTGATCCCAGCTCAATCAAAGAAGCATGTAAAGATGAAATTTAGGTCAAAGATATGAATGAAGAATTAGACCAAATACAGAAAAATAAAACTTGGGAACTAGTTCCAAGACCACAAAATAAGAATATCATTCGAACTAGATGGGTGTTAAAAAACAAAGTAAATGAAAATGGAAAAGTAATCAGGAACAAATCTAGATTGGTATGTAAAGGGTATGCTCAGGATGGAGTAGATTTTGAAGAAAAATTTGCACCTATGGCCAGATTGGAGGAAATTAGGATGTTCTTAGCCTTTTCCAGCTACAAAAAATTAAAAGAATATCAGATGGATATCAAGTCAACATTTCTCAATGGAAACTTAGAAGAGGACGTCTACATTGAGCAACCAGAAGGGTTTCAATTAACTGACAAAAGATAATATGTTTGTAAGCTAAAGAAATCCATATACGGGTTAAAACAGGCACCCAGAGCATGGTATGCAAGATTAGATTCTTACTTACAAGTGCAAGGCTTCAAAAGAGGCTCAGTATACAGTAATATTTACTGTAAAAAGAGTGGTGATTACATGATTATTATGGAAGTATATGTTGATGATATCATATTTGGGAATGATGATGAAAAAAAGAGTAAAGAATTTTCTAGTAGGATGTAGCAATAATTTGAAATGTCCTTTCTTGGTGAACTGAATTCCTTTCCAGGATTTCAAATAGTTCAGTCCAAAAGGGGAATATTTATCCATCAATCCAAATATGTTAAATATATGCTGAAAAAATTCTAGTTTGAATATTGCAAACTTGTTTGTACACCTATGACAACTCGATTCAAAATAAGCAAGGAAGTAGATCCGAAACACTACATATCAATGATTGGGAGTTTTTTTATGTAACGGGCTCAAGACCTTATGCCAAGCAATTTGTTTCAATGGTAGCTAGATTTCAAGATGGACTAAAATAGAGCCATGTTCATGATGTGAATAGAATTTTTAGGTATTTGAAAGGAACCATAGATTTTGGATTGTGGTATCCTAGAAAGAATTAATTTTCTTTAAAATCCTACTCAAATCTAGATTGGGAAGGTTGTGTAGATGACAGAAAGAGTACAAGTGTAGGAGCATTTTTCTTGGGAGAATCATTTCTAGCTTGGAAAATCAAAAAACAAACCTCAAATTCTCTGTCTACTACTGAAGCTGAGTATATTGCAGCAGCAGAATGTTGCGCACAAGTGGAATGGATGAAACAAACTCTATAAGACATCAAAGTAGTGTTTGAAGAACCCACATTTATATACTATGATAATACAAGTGCTATAAGTCTCTCCAAGAATCCAATCTAGGACTCCAAAGAAAAGCACATTCCAATAAATTATCACTATCTGAGAGATCAGGCTGAAAAGAAGACCATCAAATTAGAATATATCCCAACTCAAGAACAGATTGTAGACATATTCACTAAACCCTTACACAGATATGTATTTGAATATCTCATACAAATACTAGGAGTAGTCTCTCTTCCAAACTAGTCTCTCAAAATATAGTGATCAAATTCATGGGGAGTCATTTAACCCTTTAATGGAAAAGGGGGAGTAAATCAAGGAGTCACATACTTAGGGGGAGTAAAAATTAAAAATCAATAATGGAGCTGGAAGGAAGGTTATCCTTTGTCATCAGTGTCAGAGGGGGAGAACGTTTAGGTGTTTGCACCAATTCCAAAGGGGGAGATTGTTGGAAATATGGATGATAATTGTCATTGATGTCAAATAGTTTAGGAATGACAAAGGATAATAAAATATATATAATGGTTGATATGATGATATGGAATTTCAAAGATGATGATACGATGTAGACAAATTGACAGAAACAGTCACAGAGGATTTTCGCAAAGACATTATGCAGATCCACGAAGTTATGGTAAGATCTGCATTAGTTCTAAAATGAATGGTCAGGAAGCATCCCGACCGAGATCCAACAGCTGAGAAGTGATACGCTAAAACAGATCAATGGGTCAGAAAATAAGTGCAGTTGTGGAACCGTAGAAATAAAAAGGATCAGAGTTTTGAAAACATTTAGTTTCCTACTTTCGCATTCCGTGGTGGGGAAAGGCCAGTGTGGAACGGTCAGTGTGGGTGCAAAACCACAAAAATTAAAAGGTCAAAGTTTTGGAAACATTGAGTTTCTGACTTCTTCATTCCAAAGTGCGGGAACAGAAGTTTGGGTGCGGAACCATGAAAATCAAAAGGTCGAAGTCATGGAAAAATTGAGTTTTCAACTTCCGCATTCCTCCCTATAGAAAATGCAAGTGCAAAAAGATAACATCAGAAGGACCATTGTAGGAGCAGAAAGGCGAGAAGGAAAAAGTCCAAAAAACTAGAAATTTGAGTTCTGGTTTCCGCCTTCCACAGTGCGAAAAGGAGCGTGTGGAAAGATAACAGCGGAAGGAATGTTGCGGAAACGAAAAGGCGGAAAGGAAAAAGTCCAAAAAACTGGAAAGTTGAGATTCTGGTTTTCACCTTCCATAGTGTGAAAAGAAGTGTGTGGAAAGATAAATTCAGAAAATGGAAGGCATAGAATCGCAAAAGAAACACTTGATTTTTTTTTGAGAACCCGCATTCTGCATCCCATGATCCGAAAGATTGACGGTCACAAAGAAGCATGCGGGATATAAACAGTGCAGAACGTTTTGTGTGAAAATATTGGTTCGGAAATCATGGATTGATATTTGAAAAAGGAACATCCAATATCTGATTTCCACCTCATATCGATGGTGTAGAATGGTTGAGGTGGAAAGCTAAGTGCGTAAAGACCATCTATAGGATCGAAAGTGCGGAAGCATCATAAAAACATTAACAGAGTCGCGAAAATGGATTCTAGGCCGTGAAAAAGGATGAAAGGGTATGTCTGGTGCAAAGAAGCAATGTAAGATTATGATGACTGAATGTTAGATGATGAATGGATGTGTCTGTAGACAACAGTCACGATCCAAGAGGGAAAAAATACAACTGTGCAGATATGTTGGCAAGTATTTAAATGGAAATTTAAAATAAAAATAAAGGGTCTTTGGTGTCCATATCCAAGTAGACTAAGTCCAAGTGACTGTGTCACTGATGTTCTAATATGTGTGCATGGTTCATCACATTTCAGGGTGGAAGGGAGGTGCAAGGGCAGGTTGGTTCCTGCAAAGGGAGTAGGTTCTCCTTGTCAGTCGTAGCTGACTAAATAGGGGGTCATTTCCTCCTACCAATTAGTGCTAGTGAATAAGGGTTTGTGTGCATCCTGATCATTTGGTGTTGATCCAAAAAGAAGAGACATCTTCTTCTATTGTTGATATATTTGTAACTTCGGAATGTATTCACTTGTATATTTCATATATGTATTTCAATGGTCCACGATGTTCCTATCAAGAGATTCATTAGTGTAATCAAGTCATGTAAATTCATAGAGATTGACCCTCGTTTGTGAGTTGGGGGTAAAGTCCCCATAGTTGTGGGGCACTAGGGCTATTAGACTCTCCTAGAGAAGTCGGCCCTGGTAAGTAATTGTCAAGTGAGGCTGACTTGTTGGAGTGGAAATAAAGTGAATGGAAGAATATAAATAGAAGTGAGTCTCTCCTCATTTCTACACACAAATACACTCACTCAACTAGGGAGCATGAGTGAGAGAGGAAGTGTTGGCACAAGTGAGAGAGATCAGCTGTCGGAGATCATCTTTATGTTTTCGGGTTTTACTACCACCATTGGTGCTCATTTTATCTCTGAGGAATTTCTGGGTTTTTCCTTTATGGTTTCCTTGAGGATAAATATTTGTGTCTATTGTCTCTTGTGATTGATTTCTATGCATGTTATTCTCTCAGATAATATCCTAATATCATATTGTCTAATTGATAAAAACCTAACATGGTATCAGAGCTAACCTGAGAAGAAGACATTGTGCACTTGTAGAAGCTAGGGCTTCTTAATTTTTGGGTCTCTCTCCACAATCCATCAACAAAAAGAGGCTAGGCTAACTCTCTATTAAAGGGCGCATCTTTCTGTCGAAGCAGAATTTGATTCCTAGTATTTTCAGTTTCTGCTGCGGCAAATTAGGGGTTTTTACAGAAGATGAATTTTTGAGTGAGCCCATCATAGGATTTATCTCGTCATAAAAATCGAATTTTAGAGACCAAGGTCGAATGTTTTAGCTGAGTAAAACTCTGGGAAAGTCAAACCCTAGTTTGACCCCAAGCGTGAAAAACCCTAAAATACTAAAAGTGGTAGTTTTGGTACATTCGCTATATCTCGGGATTGAAGACATATCAGGGGCCAAAATTTTCGCAGGCCAAAGATAAAATCCTGATGTACCTTGTGTAAATATTTTAGCCTCATATTCTCAATATTCTGGGACATACAATTCCTCTAAATCAGGGTTCCATCCTCTCCCAGTATTCATCCCTAAACATGACACCTAGGGAGAATTGCTATATCTCGGTCTACGAAGGTCCAAAGGAAATTTATCAAGATGTTACAAATAAGGAATGGACTGTACTTTCTATGGTAAAAGTTTTAGACTGTGAATATGAAACAATGACATGTGGAAGTCTGTACACGTTCGCTATGCTGAACAATCTTGAAATAAATCACCTTGGGAAAACATTCATAAGTCCCAATTGGTGAAACCAATTCTTCTGAAACCTATGGTGTTGGAAAGAGGACATACGAGGAAACTTCAATACAAAATTTCAGACACAAACGTGTAGTAATATCGGTGATACCGCAAAAATAGTATCAAGCATTTCTGTAGAGGAAATTAGAAAACTAGGGCTTCCTATTCTGGGAGCTTCCCTCCATTGTTTTCAGAAAAGGAGTACATTGGATAGCTCACCTTGAACAGGCCCATATTTCTATCCAATCATATATGAAATATTCTAATTTTTGAAAATTATGGTTTCTCTGACAAACCCTAGATCATCCAGATCCGGAACCAGGACGGACACCTCAAATCGGTAAGATCTAAATCTTTTACATTTCCATTTAAGGTTCTCAGTTAAGATGTCTCATCACACCAAGCTTGATGAAAATATTGAAGGATATAATAAATTATGAGCGTGGAAGTATAGGATCTCACTAGTTCTGAAAGAAAATGAGTTGGAGTATTACATCAGTGAAGAGGTTTCAGTTCCAGAGGGAAATGAGGCTAAAGCCTTACACAAGAAGAACTTGATCAAGAGGATCATTTCTAATCCAATCAAGGATCACCTTATACCACAAGTGTATTCCCTAAATACACCTAAGGATATGTTTGATTCCTTGACCAAGCTATTTGAAGAAAAGAACATAAATAGGAAGATGACTATGAGAAACTAGTTGAAGAATGTGAAGATCTAGAATGTAGAGACCATACAGTCATACTTTACAAGGGTCTCTCAAATCAAAGAACAAATTGAAGTAGTATAAGAACAAGTTGAGAATGCATAAATTGTGATAACCACCTTGAATGGTCTCCTAGGATCATGGTATTCATTCATTCGAGGAATGTGTGTCATAAGGAAGTGATTACTTTCAGTAGACTCTGGGAAGAGCACACACAAGATGAAGCTCGACCCATAATAAGAGAAGAGAAGATGGGAGCAACTGAATATCAAGCGCTCACGATTCAAAGAAGATCCCTCAATCGATGAGGAATATGAAGAACTCAATTCTTAAATAGCCTCTTATCCATGTTGATCATTTGGATAAGAAATGATACTATTATGAATGAAGAAGATGATGAAGATGAAAGAAGGAGTCTACCCATGAAAAAAGTAAAGATAAGTATTCAATTGTAATTTCATAATATTATTTTGTTATACATTTGTTTATATTCAATTGATGTATTATGCATAATAGAATGTTTGCATTAATGACAGTATACTACTAATATGCATGTGATGGGTAAGTAGCTCATGGTTCCATACAACTTTCCATTTCTACTTATCTAGAATGAAACCTCTTTGTTGACATATTGGATTAGTGCACAATCTCAATGATGTCATGGAAGAGATGGAAGGCATCTAGAAAGTTTCCGTGAGATATGGATGAATGTTGTATTGGTTAAAATAGCTCCATGATTATATCTTTATGCATAAGAAATGTCCATTATGAATATGCCTTATGAAATGTTTCTAACGATACAACTAATGCATTTGACTTGTAGGAAATATCGTGTACAATCGCCTACAAGAAAATAAGGATGAGACTTGTTCCGAAGAACAAGTGATGACAGTTCGAGAAATAATCCAAGATGAAGAATAATATGACGATACTTTCAAATAAAGAATAGGTCTTAGACATAGTGTAGTTATGTGACACTGTTGAGAGACATCATTGATGCATATCCTTCCAAGCAATGAAGAAGTAGCCAAGAAGAAAGGGAAGGAGAGTACCAGTTCAAAAATAATGATGTCTAGGATGCGGTATTGAGACCTGAAGGGAAGTCCGTAGTATATTCCATATGGATCTACAAGATCCATCATGCAATAGATGGAAACATCATGGAATACAAGGAAATATTTGTAGCATGAGGCTTCTCACAGAAAGAAGGCATAGACTACGAAGAGACATTTGCAGCCACTGGGAGTTGAGACACATGACAGGAAGACTCATGTGTGCAAATTAAAGAAGGCCTTGTACGAGCTCAAAAGGAACCCATGGGATAACACATACATGAGGAGCTTGAATATCACCTAGAGTGATGAATATATTAACCTTTGCTACAAGGTTGCAGATGAAAGCCTATATAGGATGACAAGCTCACTGATATGTGCAAGAAGAACTTTTGAAAAAGTTCATGATCTTGGTATCTAGTGACCCTAGATGGATACATAGAATATTAACAGCAGAGAAGCTACTTGTCACTCCAATACAGAATGTTTCAATACATAGAGTATGAAAGGAAAAGGGAGAATGATGCTCCGCTTCAGAGGGAGTGACTGCAGAATATCCTAAGGTTCAACATGGTACGACAGGATGGATAGTTTATTAATGGCTCTAGGCTTTACTGAGAGTAAAGTGGATCCAAATTTTTACTTCAAGGTTGAAGATGGAAGACCAGTGATTCTCCTGTTATATGTCGATGACTTGTTCCCGATAGGAAAAAGGAACTAATTAGAGATGCAAGAAGGAGACTTGATACCGAGTTTGAAATGAAGAACTTGGATATGATGCACTAATTTCTAGGCATGGAGGTGTGGAAGAATGAAGATGGAATATCCCTGGTACAAGGGAAGTATGAAGTAGAGATCCTAAAGAGATTCAGGATGATGGGTTTCAAGTCCATGACCACACCTATGGCATCGAACCTGAAGCTATTAAGTGTTGCTTCATCAGAGTCAGTTGATGCCACGATGTATCATCAGATGATTTGTTCCTTGTCGTACCTGACGAATACGAGACCAGATATTTTCTTTGTTGTGAACACATTGAGACATGTTCACCTGATGGTTGCAAAGCATGCAGTGAGGTACCTGAAGGGTATATTTGAGTATGGGCTCAAGTATGATATGAATCAAAAAATTAACCTGGAGGGTTATGTGGATTCGTATTGGGTAGGTAGTTCCATTGATAGGAAGAGCACTTTGAGGTGCTGCTTCAGTATGGGATCAGGTGTGATATCTTGGTTTAGTAGGAAGGATTCTTGTATGGCATTGAGTATATCCAAGGAAAAATATGTTGCCACTTGCATTTTTTTGTATGATGCAGAGAGGAGCAGTGAAGCTCTAGTATGTGATCTAGATCAAGATATCTCGAAAGAGGGAGTTATAGAATAGATGGTTAGACAGGTTTTCTGAGCATAAAATCTTGGTGAATTTCGTAGTTTGCTCAGATGTAAATGGTCCTATAGGTTGTCATAGGATATAATCGGTCCTGGCGAAGCTCATAGGTTATCCTTAGACATAATTAGCCCTAATGTGATTCTATTCTATAAATTGTCAGAGTGAAGTTTGAGTACTTTAGGAAGAAGCTTGGTGTTCTCTAGATTGAGGTTCCCTCCAAGGGGAAGTGATGAGTCTGAGATCCATTCCAACATGGTGGTAGGCCAGGCCTCCCATGGTTGGATGTAAGTGCTATGCCCTTCTGACATGGTGGTAGGATTGGTTCCTCCCATGGTCAGATGTAAGTGTTGTGCATTTTTGACATGATGGTAGGATTAGTTCCTCCCATGGTCAGATGTAAGTTTTGTTCCCTTCTGACATGGAGACAATATTAGATCCTCCCATGGTCAAATATAAGTGCTGATGATACATCCAGTATGAAAAAGGACTGCCTTTGTGATGATACATCCAGTATGAAAAAGGACTGCCTCTATGATGATACATCTAGTATGAAAAAGGACTGGCTCTATGATGATACATCTAATATGAAAAAGGATTGGCTTTATGATGATGCATCTAGTATGAAAAAGGACTGGCTCTGTGAAGCTACACCCAACATGAAAAAGGGCTAGCTCTGTAGAGGACTACACTCAGTATGAAAAAGGACTAGCTCTGTAGAGTTATATCCAACATGAAAAAGGGTTGGCTCTATCGATGAAGACCTACACGGAAGCTAGGCCTACAACCAGCATGAAAAAGGGTTGGCTCTGTAGAAATTCCTATGACAAGAAGAATTGAGAGATAGAACCATTTGATCGAGATAGTGGAAGAAATGATGATGATGATGATCCAGTGATGATCCAGCTTTGATGATGATCCAGTGATGATCCATATTTGATGACGATCCAGTAATGATCCATCTTTGATGATGATCCAGTGATGATCCAAATTTGATGATGATATACAGAAGAAGACTTGTGCTGATGAATTGTGTCAAGAGAATACCTTCCTATTTAAGAGGGAATGTTGATGTTTTTGTAACTTTGGAATGTATTCACTTGTATATTTCACATATTGTATTTCATTGGTCCCTGATGTTCCTATAGGGATATTAATTAATGTAATCAAGTCATGTAAAGTCATAGAGATTGACCCTCGTTTGTGAGTCGGGGGTAAAGTCCCCAAAGTTGTGGGGCACTAGGGTTATTAGAATCTCCTAGAGAAGTCGGCCCTCGTAAGTAACTGTCAAGTGAGTCCAACTTGTTTGAGTGGAAATCAAGTGAACGGATAATATAAATAGAAGTGAGGCTCTCCTCATTTCTACACACAAATACACTCACTCAACTAGGGCGCATGAGTGAGAGAGGAAGTGCTGGAACAAGTGAGAGAGATCAGCTATCGGAGATCATCTTTATGTTTTTGGGTTTTACTGCTGCTATTGGTGCTCATTCTATCTTTGAGGAAGCTGCGGGGGTTTTCCTTTATGGTCTCCCCGAGGATAAATATTTGTGTCTATTGTCTCTTGTGATTGATTGATGTGCATGTTATTCTCTCAGATAAGATCCTAAGATCATATTGTCAAATTGATAAAAACCTAACACGACGGTGCGGAATGGTTGAGGCAGAAATCTAAGTGCAGAAAGACCATATACAGGATCGAAAGTGTGGAAGCGTCTGAAAAACATTAATAGAGTCACAGAAATGGATTCTATGCCGCAAAAAGGATGAAAGGGTGTGTCTGGTGCAAAGGAGCAATGAAACATTACGATTACTAAAGGTTAGATGATGAATGGAAGTGTCTGTAGTCAACAGTCACGATCCAAGAGGGAAAAAATACAGATATGTTGGCAAGCATTTAAACAAAAATTTAAAATGAAAATAAAGAGTTTTTGGTGTCCAGATCCAAGCAAACTAAGTCCAAGTGATTGTGTCACCGATGTTCTAATATGTGTGCCTGGTTCATCACATTTAAGGGTGGAAGGGAGGTGCAAGGGCAGGTTGTTTCCTACAAATGGATTAGGTTCTCCTTGTCAGTCGTAACTGACTAAATAGGGGGTCATTTCCTCCTACTAATTGGTGCTGGTGAATAAGGGTGTGTGTGCATCCTGATCAGTTGGTGCTGATCCAAAAAGAATAGACATCTTCTTATATTGTATATTGTAAAAAACAAAGTTTTGCAGGTAATAGGAAAGTGTTTGTGATTTACCTTATTGGGTTCCACGATAAATTATTGTGTTCAAATTTGTTTTTCACACTTGCTAAAAGATTGTTTAAATTTTAGTCTCTGATTCACCCTCCCCTCTCAGTGGCAAGACCTGATTTAACAATTCTGTTGTTAGGGAATTTATTCTATGGATAGGGTTGAGCCACCAACATACTAGGGGTTATACAGATAGATATATGAGGTTCAACAAGCATACATTAAACTAAAAGTTTAAAGGAAGAGAGGATGAAGACCTTATTATAAAGGTTGATCCTAGCTTGGTCCCTTTCCAAATGCTTCCTAGTTCCACTGCTCCAATACCTACAACAAAGAAATCACCCTTATCAAAGCACCTTCAACTATTATAAGATATGATACATAAACATATATAAAGACTGAAACTTAAAGCATAAGCACAATCAAGATCGTTGCTCATAAATAATTGAAACATGCATAACACGTAGATGGAAGGAAATGGATTTCTTTATTAACGAAGTTCTAAAGTACATATACCTATGTCTGATTTGACTTCCTTGAAACCTGGATCTTATCTCTCTTGCTTCTCTTCTCCAAGGGAATTCCTCCAACATAACATTGTCTCCAAAATGTTCCCCTCTCCTCTTTTTTATTGTCTATTGGAAGGAGGGTTTACGTGGTTAGGATGGTTAAGGGAGTTGGGGTGGTTCCCAAATCAACACTAAATGCCTCATGATTAGTTGATTTTTTTTTAATGACTTCTAACAGAATATGCTAGTATAAAGAAGGCAACTTGCATATGGTGTGTGGGTTTCAGAAAAGGAAACTTATGTATGGTATGGGGGTTGTATGCATGTGACTCGTGTATGATACGAGGGTTGTCAAGATGAAATTTGTGTATATATGTGAAAATAATAACCAAAATGTGTTGATGCTGGAGTAAACAACATGTTTTTTTGGTCCATATCACTTAAGGCACTTCTATCCATTTTTTCCTTTTTTGTGATGACACATTGAGTGCCATCACTCATATGAAGAAATTCCAATCTAAGATATAACACCAAGTGGTGTGGGATTGTATTACCCTTCATTATAAGGATCAAGAGGTGATTGAGAATCTGACTTATATTCTTCTTTTAGGTCTGATCCAAAAGATGTATCATCACCATCAACACAATCAATCCCTTTTGCAATGATCTTTGTTTATGTTTTCCCGCCGGCAAGACTAGGTGGTCCATGGCTCTCCTAAATGATGATAGTGATTTGTGGCTTCTCACTAATATCAAGCCTCTCCTCTAATTTGGTTTCACTTCATCATCATACTAGGGAATACAAAAATATGAACTGTGTTCATCCCTTTGCATCATATTTTTCTCTTTATGTGGTGGAGCTATGGTAGCTTGATCTTCCATGAAATATTGTGGTTCACATCCAACTTATATGTGTGTGTCTTATGCTTCATTATAAAGCTCAAATGGTGATTTCTTATCTGATCTATGTCCTTCTTTTGGATATGATCCAAAATATGTCTTACCACCATTGAAAACATTATCTTCCATACTTTTGCTAGCACCAACAGATATTTGGAACTCTTATGGAAATAACATAGGCTTCATATCTTTGCACACATAATCAACAATATGTGCAACCTTCTCATTATTGATTCTGATGTAGGCATATTTGATTATACCTACATATTTAAGTTCACAAAACTCCCTGAAGGATAGTAGCTTCCAATCTTTTTCACTCAATCTCCAACACTCTAATAGATACTGAAGGGATTATTTTGGTCTAATTACTTGCTCCATTTTAGACCATGAAGGATAACGCCTGATTTCCTCTTCATACATATGGATATAGGAATAACCATCATCTATTATAGAAAATGTGATTTGATGGGAGATACTTGTAGAAGGTACTTCCTGGATATTTTCTTCCTCATATTACTACAATTCTCTTCATACTGCTCATCACAGTCTTCATCATACAACTCATAGTAATCATAATCAAAATAGGACATGGATGATTAATTTCGATAGGAGTAGAGGAAATTGATCTGATACCACTGTAATGAACTAAATCAGATCTGATAGTTCACTAACTCTTGCACACAAATTTCAACAAACTAGCTAATAGATAGGGACAATTTTGGGTTGGAGGAGTGAGCAGGAAGGGGATTCAGTAAGATCAATAAGGAAAGGGAATGATCATTAATTTTTAGGTTCCTAAGAAAAAAAATTTGGTTCCTTTTAGGTTTCAAACATCATCCATGTTGAATTCTAATTCCAGGCTCCTGGGAGTCCCAACATATGCTAACTAAAACATTTACAATTTAGTCTCAACAACTAGTGGTGATAGGATGAGATTAGGGAGACCTTCATAACTCTAATATGGAATTATGGGTTAGTATATCATATTTTTATAGGTCTGAAATAGTTTATAAAGGTGTTATAATAATCAACCCATAGTTTACCCACTTATACATTAATTCCATTATTTTTGTCTTATTTGCCTAGTTCATGTGTCCCACCTTGTGCGAGTTGCTATTTGCCTATCCATAGAGGTCAAAATTGCCCTATTTGACTCATGTAGTGCATGGGAGAGCTAAAGGAATCAATTCTGCTTTATTCCTGGCCTCCTAGGCACCCTTCTACATTTTCTGCTTTATTGCCTGCTTTTTCAGTGTTTTAAGGCAAAAGGAAAAGCTAGACTAGGTGAGGTTGACTTGTTTTTTGTCCTACACATCCTCCTCTCTTTTCTCCATGCAAAAGCATGTATGATCTGCCATTCCACCACTCTTTAGATTGCCTATGCCTTTTTGACAATTCGTGAGCTCCATGACAGATTTGGGATCAGCTTTTTACACCTATGGGGGATTTGCTTATTTTTTGTAAGCCTGCTTTATGCTAGATTTGGATGCCTCCTCATCCATTTGATTTCTTGATGTATTCTATTTATTCAAAAACCTATTTTATTATAGGGTTGGCTATTGTACACTCAGTTAATACAATTTAGTGTTACAGCTCCATATTCAGTCTCTTTTATGAGTGATTTTGCATGATCAATTGATAATTGTTGTGAGTAAAATTAATCTATTGCTGGCCTTAATTTCCACATGGTATCAGAGCCATTATAGTTTGTTTCTCTCCTTCAAAATTTTTTTTGCAGGTTCGACATCAAAGACTGGGAGCCTTCTACTGACAGCCGGGACAGATTTTCTAGAGCTATGGATCAATCACAAAAAACTATCTTGACTCCCTTCAATTTATTTGAATGGAAAGCAGAGATGGAGATACTGTTGAGAGTGAAAGGCCTCTACAGGGTGACTATGGCAATAGAAGCAGAGCCCAATGCAGCTGCAGAGAAGATAAAATGGCACAACAGGAAGGATGAGGCTTATGGCCTCCTGTGCCTGAGTATTTCCAGAGACCTCCTTTTCCATCTTAATGGATTGACATCACCGAATGAAGTATGGGAGAATATTTCTGATATTTTTGGAAAGACAGATGAGATGAGGGGACATCAAATCGAAAATGAGCTGATTTCTCTGAGTCCAACAAGCTTTGAATCCCTGCAGCTATATTTCTCCAAGTTCAAAGCACTAGTTTTGCAGCTGAAACAGTGTGGTATTGAAAAGAAAGATGATCAGCTCATACTGGCCATCCTCTCGAAGCTGGGCCCTGATTATTCAGTGTTTGTTTCGACCTTCTATGCCAGAAAACTGACAGCTCGAGCCTGGAAGATGCCTAGTCTTGCCGATTTCATGGAATCTCTCACACAAGAATAGGACAAGCTGGTGATGATGGGCACCATCAAACCATCCAAAGATCAAGCTTTGATTGCTAGAGATTCAAGGGTGGATTCAAAAAGCAAAAAGAAAGCTAAAAATCCACCTAAGCAAAAGAGAGACAAGAAACAGTCTCCGGAGGATCAACAAGGTCCCAAGAAGAATAACCAGAAGAAGAAGAACAAAGGTGAAATGAACAAGTGCGCATACTGCAATAAGGGAAATCACTCTGAAAGATATTGTATGAAAAAGAAGATAGACATGCTGACCAATCTCCTGGATAATAATGGCATCTCCATTCTAGAAAGCTCAAAGAAGAGAGAAGGAGGATCAAGTTCAGATGATAGAGAGAGAGTTCATGCTCTAGTTGCTGGCACATCAAGCTCGCCCAGTTTTATCATTGATTCTAGAGCTTCAAGACACATGGTTTCGACTAAGGAGGCCTTATCCTCACTGGATATGTTGAAAGGACCATCTATTGTACTGGGAGATGACTCTCTCACTGAAAGTAAAGGCGAAGGAAGGATAGATCTTGATAATGGTCAGTTCAGCAATGTGCTGTATGTGCCTGGTCTCACCTCCAACCTCCTGTCAGTGTACCAAATGACCCACACTGGGTCTCCTAAGAAGGTCATATTCTCCCCCAATGAAGTTGAGATCACAGAGATTTCAACTGGTACAGTCATTGCAAAAGGAGTTGTGAATCATGCTCAAAAGGTATACATGTGCTCACACTTCCTACCTTACTCAAACCCCTCTGCTCTTCTCATTCATGCTAATGAAGCCAGCAAGCTGTGGCATGAAATATTTGGCCACCTTAACTACAAATATCTTTCTGATATTAGTGAAAAAGAGATGGTCATAGGGTTGCCCAAGATAAAATTTTCCAAAGGAGTCTGCCAAGGCTATATCCTAGGAAAACACCGAGAGCACAAATTTGAGAGAGCTAGTCATGAGAGAACCTTTGCACCCCTCGAGCTGATCCACAGTGATGTTGCTGGTCCATTCCCTCATATGTCCATGAGTCAGGCCAAGTATGCATTAAATTTCATTGATGACTTTTCCAGGTATTGCTGGGTTCACTTCCTGAAACACAAGTCTGAAGTTTTTGGCCTATTCAAAGTCTTTAAGGCTTTGGTTGAAAACCAGTCTGGAAGGAAACTCAAGGCCCTCAGATATGACAATAGTGGTGAGTATGTCAAGTCTAAGTTTATTAACTATTGTGCAGATGCAGGTATTCAGATGCAGCATTCTATCCCTTACACACCACAACAAAATGGTGTTGCTGAGAGGAAGAACAAATCATTGAAGGAGATGGTAACATGCATGATGGAGGCCAAAACTTTGCCACCAAAGTACTGGGACGAAGCTATCAACTGTGTAGCCTATATTCAAAATAGGGTGCCTCACAAATAGCTTGATGGCATGAATCCCTTCGAAGCATGGAGTGGGCACAAGCCAGATGTGACCCATTTCAGGATTTTTGGCTCAAAGGCATGGGCTAGAATCCCGACAGAGAAGAGGAAGGATTTGCAGCCCCAAAGCCAAGAGTGTCTTTTTTTTGGATACTATGAAGATTCAAAAGGGTACAAGTTGATAAATTTGAACACAAACAAAGCCTTTATTGAAAGGTGTGTTCATTTTGAAGAAGAACCCCTTGCAAAAGTGGAAGTTGGTGAAACCTCTTCACCACCTGAACCTCAAGAAGTAAAGAGTTTGTTGAACATGATGATTCTGATTTGTCTGATGGAGATGAGTTTATTGCAGACCCTAACAGCCCCACAAGGCCAAAATGGGAAGCCAAGAAACTACATGCAGCAGGTGAGCTAGCTGGGGATCTCAATGACCCAAGAAGGACTAGATCTCAGTTTGAGAATGGTCTGTGCATGAAGGATCCTATGTTTGCTGAAAAATTCTATTTGATGGTGGAGTCTGATCCTAAAAAATATGAAGAAGCAGCAAGAGATCCAATATGGCAAACAGCCATGAAGGAGGAGTTCAGCTCACTCCAGAAGAGCAACACATGGGAGCTAGTGGATCTTCCCCCAGGGAGAAAACTAGTACAGTGTAAGTGGGTCTATAAGACCAAATTTGCTGCTGATGGTTCACCACTGAAGTACAAGGCCATATTGGTAGCAAAGGGCTACTCACAGGTTCATGGCATAGATTACAATGAGACCTTTGCCCCAGTGGCAAAAATGGACTCCATCAGGCTAGCTCTAGCCATTGCAGCCTCAAGGCAATGGGAGGTACATCACATGGATGTAAAATGTGCCTTATTGAATGGAGATCTCACTGAGGAGATATATATGCAGAAGCCTCAAGGTTTTTCTACTAACCCTTCTCTTGTGTGCAGGTTGAGAAAGTCATTGTATGGGCTAAAGCAAGCCCCCAGGGCTTGGTATGCCAAGATCGATAGCTTCTTGCTATCACTGAATTTTGTTCGGTGCAAATCAGATCCAAATGTCTATTTGAAGTTAGTTAATGGTTCATTAATGATCATTGTGTTATATATTGATGACCTCCTCATTACAGGAAGCTCACAGGCTGAGATTGCTTCCTTAAAAGGAGCTATGAACCAAGCCTTCTCCATGACAGATTTGGGGCTCTTAAGTCAATTTTTGGGGCTTGATATCTCTCAAACCAAAGCTGGAATCAAGGTGCACCAGTACAAATATGCCTTGGACTTGCTGAAAAAATTCATAATGAAGGATTGCAAAGCAAGCAAAATTCCTTTCCTTTCAGGAGTGAAGCTGGAAGAAGCTGATTCTTCACCGATGGTAAACAATACACTGTATAGGAAATTGATTGGCTGTTTGTTGTATCTGACACATACTAGACCTGATATTTGTTATGAAGTAAGTGTGGCTTCTATATTCATGGATCATCCTCAAGAGATCAATTCGAAATCATCCAAAAGGATCCTTAACTTTGTTCAGGGAACAAGGACACATGGGATCTTCTATAAAGCAAAATCTGATCTTGAATTGATTGGATTTACTGACAGTGATTGGGAAGGTGATAGCATAGACAGAAAGTCCACTTCAGGATATGTTTTCATGCTTGCAGAAGGGCCAATCAACTGGTCAAATAAGAAACAGAGTGCCATTGCACTCTCATCTACAGAAGCAGAGTACAGAGGAGTTGTTAATGCAACAACTCAATGTTTATGGTTGCAGGGTTTACTTGGAGAGTGTGGATTCGAACCTGAGTACTCAACTACCATCTACTGTGATAACCAGAGTACCATTCGAATCTGCAAGGATCCAGTTCAGAAGCAGAGAACCAGACACATTGAGATCCATATGCACTACATCAGAGAACTTGTGCATGATGGCACCATTCACCTACTCTTCTGTTCATCCTCAAAACAAGTAGCTGATATCTTCACCAAAGCATTTTGTGATAATACCTTCAGCAATCTAAAATCACTGCTAGGGATTTCTGATCATGCTGTGAAAGCATGAGTGAAGACAAGATTCTACAATTTTGTTTTACAGTCCATGTTTAAGGGAGGATTTTCCCAACTTGGTTTTGCCTCTTTCCTTGTTTAAATGGATTTGCAGTATGTAAAGGGTGAATAAGCCTTGTTTCTAGGCCCTATAATTTTTTGATATATTACTCATATGTCAGGCTTAAGGGGGGGTGTTAGAATAATCAACCCATAGTTTACCCACTTAGACATTAATTCCATTATTTCTGTCTTATTTGCCTAGGTCATGTGTCCCACCTTGTGCAAGTTGATATTTTCCTATCCATAGAGGTCAAACTTGCCCTATTTGACTCATGTAGCACATGGGAGAGCTAAAGGAATCAATTCTGCTTTATTCTTGGCCTCCTAGGCACCCTTCTGCTTTTTCTGCTTTATTGCCTGCTTTTTCAGTGTTTTAAGGCAAAAGGAAAAGCTAGACTAGGTGAGGTTGAATTGTTTTTTGTCCTACACATCCTCCTCTCTTTTCTCCATGCAAAAGCATGTATGAGCTGCCATTCCACCACTCTTCAGCTTGCCTATGCCTTTTTTCCAATTCGTGAGCTCCATGACAGATTTGGGATCAGCTTTTTACACCTATGGGGGATTTGCTTATTTTTGGTAAGCCTGCTTTATGCTAGATTTGGATGCCTCCTCATGCATTTTATTTCTTGATGTATTCTATTTATTCAGCAACCTATGTTATTACAGGGTTGGCTATTGTACACTCAGTTAATACAATTTAGTGTTACAGCTCCATATTCAGCCTCTTTTGTGAGTGATTTTGCATGATCAATTGATAATTGTTGTGAGTAAAATTAATCTATTGCTGGCCTTAATTTCCACAAAAGGCTCTGGGGATTGCATTAGTGAAACTAAATTTTAGGACATATCCCTGGGTTCGAATTTTGTCCTTGCAAAATAGTGGAAGGGAGCTACCAATTGGATGATTGATACTTGGAACCTGTATATGGGTGTATCAGGAACCTATCCAAACATATATGAAAATAATTTGTTATAGATATTATGTTTTATACTTAGAACATCAAAACTAGTTAAAATTACATGTAAAACTAGACAGGGTTATATTATCTCATGAATTAGCTTATCAAATCAACTCAAACTATCATCAAAATTGAAAAGAGTATTTAATGCATAATAATTTATATCAATAAGTCTAAAATAAAATCATAGGTAACTTAGGATACATTCTTCGTGATTTTTACATAACCATAGTGCAACCAAAGGCACTATTCACTATAGAAGAGAAGAATTTCTATGTATGAATTCTTTACTCAGTGTGAAAATCCTTGGATCTGATAAATACCTGCAATAAAACTCAATTATGAAATATTAATTCTTTCATCCTATCAAGGGAAGCAGGGGAACATCTCCCAAGTATGAGATGAACAATGCTCTCAAGTCAAATATTAAATGATCAAAATACCAATAGTGATGTATTACAATTATTTTATAGAAACAATATCCTTCATGTTCAAATTTTCTCATCATGTGGCCCACTTTCCTCAACCAATGCACCCTCATGAGTTGAATAGGAACTTACCTCCTTTATCTCCCTTACTTTCCTGTCTTTCCAACTACCATGCTTTTATTCTTTTGGAAACTACACCCTCTTGTTTCCTTATTTTCTTACTTACATGCTTTTCTTCTTTTTAGAAACTACGCCCTCTAAAAATTCCTTCTTTTCTTACTAACCTGCCTTTCCTACATTTTTAGATCTTTCTAATTTTCTCCTAGTTTCCTTTTTTCTCTTGCTTTTACATTATTTCCTCTTTTGTTCCCAAGATTCCTTGGTCAAACCCATCCACCTATGCACCCCACTTGGATCATTATTCCTTTTTTTCATATCAATTTAATTTATGAAATAAATATTTTATCTTCAAATACATTTCTATTTCTAAACAAAATTAATTACCCCTACTTAATTAATTGCTTGCATACAAAATTTAATCCCCTTAATGGATTTTTCTTCTCCTATATCCAAGGGATTAATTGGGATAGAAATTTATCCCCATGGTCATCAATGAGGGGACATGGCAGATAGATCCCCGTGTTTAGTTCCATTCCCTTTGCATGCTGACATATTCTACATTTGTCTACAAACTTCTTCGCATCTTGTTGCATTCTTGGCCAATAATAAAAAACATTTACATGAGAATATGTTTTGTCCTGTCCAAAATGAACTAAAAAACCATTGTTTTGTTTCTCCGTTATCAAATATTAACTCATTGAACATCTAGGGATGCATAGTTTATTGTTTTTTTAAGAAGGACCTCTTATAACATGCAATCCAACCATTGACTTATGTTGTGAGAAACTGGGTTCTCACAGGATGCATACACATATTTAAAATATACATCATCCTTATACATGCTAATCAACTCATCAAATCTCAAAGGCTTGACTCTAAACTACTGGAAATACTAGTTCAATCCACTCAAAGCATCAACAACTTTATTATATTTTCCACTTGTGCACTTAATCACAAAGGTAAACTTTGCATAAACTCTATCCATTTGGGATGCCTTTGGTTCACTTTAGGTTGGTTGTTTATGAACTCTAGGGAATGGTTGTTAGAGTACATGAGAAATTCCTTAGGAATTAAATAATGCCTCCATTTCTTTAGGGCTTGCACAACAACATATAAATCCTTATCATATGAGTAATATTTTTGTTTTTCCTCACTCAATTTTTCACTAAAATATGTTATTGGCCTCTATTATTGGCTCATTACAACCCCTATTGTTGTCCCACTAGCATTTGTTTCAACTTGAAAAGTTTTGTCAAAACTTGGTAAACCTAAAGCAAGCTTCTTAGTAATCTTATTTTTCAATAGTTTAAAGTTTCTATCATATGAGTCCTCTATCCATCTAAAAGGATGTCTAATTTCCCTTATAATATACCATAAGTGCACAAAATTGACTAAAATTTCTAATAAATTTCCTATAAAAACTTGCAAGGCCATGAAATCTTATTAGCTCATAAGCACTCCTTGGAGTTGGCCAATCTAGAACTTCTTGTACCTTATCTGAATTCATTTTTAGACCTTCTTCTAAGAACACAATTCCTAAGTAGATCAACTCTCTCTTAATAAAACTACATTTCTTCACATTTATCAGTAGTTTCTCCTTCTGCATGGTATCCAAAACTAATTTGAGGTGTCTCAAGTGCTCTTCTTTATTCTAACTATAAATCAGAATGTCATCAAGATATTTTATCACAAATTTCCCTGTATATTATTTCAAGACTTCATTCATTAATCTCATAAAAGTGATTTGGGCATTAATGAGCCCAAAAGACATCACTAACCATTCGTACAATCCATTATTAGTCTTAAATGAAATCTTCCATTCATCCCTCTCTCTAATTCTTATTTGATGGTAATCACTCTTCAAATCTATTTTAGAAAAGTACTTTTACGAACTCAAAAAGTCCATCAAATATTCAATGTTAGGTAAGGGAAATATGTACATATTAGTTATCTTATCAATTTCCCTAGAATCAGTGTACATATGCTATCCACCATCCTTCTTTGGACTAATTATTGTTGGTACCACACAAGGACTCAAATTTTCCTTCATCAATCCTTTATCCAGTAATTCTTGTACTTGTTTTTTTATTTCTTCATTCTCTTTATGAGTAAATCTATAGGATTCCTTGTTAGGTAAATTTGCACCAGGTATTAAGTCAATATGATCACTAATACTTATTGCAGGAGGTAAGGAATTTGGTAGCTCATCCACAATGATATCAGAAAATCCATCAAGCATTATTTTAATTTCAGCAGGTACATCATCTAAGTTTGTGGAAGTCAAAATTAAATTTGGTTTTCTATTGAGAGAAAAATGTAGTTCCTCTTCCTTCTTGATTTCTTGCAGTATTTCTTTTTCGCTCATTAATAGGATACTCCATATTGGGTCTTCATTGGTTGTTTCATCCTTCACGGCAAGCAACACATTCTTTCTTCCATCCTTTTCCAAGGAAAAAGTGTTCTTTCTTTCATCATGAACATCCTTCTTGTCATATTTCCATGGTATTCCTAAGATAATATGACAGACATCCATAGTCATTATATCGCATAACACCACATATTTATATGTACCAATTTGTATATCTACCTTGCACTGATCATTCACCAAGAGATGATGTTCTTTTTATAGCCAAGAAACTTTATAAGGAGTGGGATGTTTCACCTTACAAAATCCCAAATTCTCTACCATATCAGTGTAGAACAAATTGTTTATACATTCCACTGTCAAATATCACCTTACAACAATTTCCCTGAGACTTGCACACAGTCCTGAATAGACTCTTCCTTTGTGTTGGTTTAAGTACTTCCTTTTTCTGCCTTCATTAAAACTATTTTCATCATCAAGGATTCTCCTACTTCAGGTGTCTCTTCTTTCTCCAAGGTGTTATTTGGTTTCCCTATTGCTTCTACAAAATTAGCAGTCCTTGGAGTTCCTGATTTACTTCTTGGACGGTCCCATGACATGTTTCCAAATTCACCACATGTGTAGCATATTATTTATCTACCTATGCCTCTTCCTCTAGAACCAAATATCCTTTCTCTAAATTATCCTCTATGTGGTGATCAATTGTTACAAATCTCTCCTTCACTCTTGTGAGTTTGAGACCTTCCTTTGTTTGAGGATCATCTTCCTCTTTTCATGATCTTTCCTCTATTCTTCAGACTTTCTTTTCTCAACAATTTTTCTTCTTTTAATGCATCTTTATAAGTGTCTTCAACATTCCCAAGATTCAACAATTTAATCTCATCTTGGATCTCATATATCAACCCATTCATGTATTTAGACACTCTTTCCAAATATCCTTCTATATGTCCATCTCTAATACTCAACCTAAAGAATTCTTCTATAAATTATTTTACCATCATACCTTTTTATCTGAGGTTTTGTTGTTGTCTAATGAGGTTCAACTAATAATATCTGGGAATAAATTGAATTTTAATAGTGCTTACCATATTATCCCAATTATTAATCATGGAATTACCTTTCCTTTCTATGTGGACCTGCAATTCATCCCACCAGATGGTTGCATGTCCCTTCAATCTAATTGCTGCAAATTTCACCTTCCTTTTGTCTTCAATTTATTCAAAATCAAAGTTTTTCTCCATGGCATTTATCCATTCCATGAGCTCCTCAACATTCAAGTCTCCTTCATACATAGGAAATCCCACATTGGGTCTACCACTAGACTTCATCAATATCCTTACTACCCTAGCCTCTTTAGTGATTTCCTTCAGTTCTTCTTTAGAGGATTCTCCTTCATCACTAACGTCATCAACACTAGGATTCTATTAATGTTTGAGCAAAATCATAGATGCTTGAACTTTAAAACTTTTATTAATCAATTTCAACACATATGATTCTCATAAATAAGCCACATATAAATCAGCCATATATAAATATCATAAATAAATCAACCACATAAAATAATAAACCATAAGAGACAAGATATACCCTGGGAAAACCCTCCAAACATGGAGGATGAAAGACCCAATAATTATTTGTGTATAATAGAAAGATTTGTAGATAATGGTTTACAACACATAAGCATATCGCCCGATAAGAGATACCACCACAGCAGTAGAGAAGAGAGACGCATTTCAACCCTGCAGAAAACAATTGTAATGAACTTTCCATATGCCTCACATATTAATAACAAGACAAAACATCCTCCCATGCAAGAATAATGAATCGGTTCAACATAAATTCAAATTTAACTAGATAAACACTAACACAGGTTCATGGAATTCTCCTTGTGCAAACATTAGCACCCTTACTACACTAGTGTCAAGTCTTAGTCTTTAGAATATTCTCCATGCACAATACATGCACAATCCTTCCATAATTATACTTTAACTGGATGTTCACAAACTCGAACTAAAAGTGAACTGAATTGAACTGAATGTGAACTTACTGAGCTGAATTTCAATTAACTTGAACTAAAATTGAACTTACTGATATGAATGTCAATTGACTTGAAGTGAATGTCAACAAAATTAAACTGAGTGTCAACTGACTTGAAATGGAATTTAACTAATTTGAACTGAGTGTTAAATGACTGAGCTGAGTGTTAATTGATTGAACTAAACTCAATCATTAGCTGACTGTTTACCACTTAGTTAACATACTAACTTGAGTGTCATCAGTGCTTCACCCTTAGTACCATCAATACTTCACTCTTAGTGCCATCAGTGCTTCACTCTTAGTGCCATCGATGCAAATCATTTTATTTACTATTTTTTATATTTGCATGGATCACTTAAATATTTCTTATTTTAAATGTTATATTCTTTATTTACAATTTAGGGTTAACTTAAGGCCTTAACAATTTGAGTTCACTTGGATGCATGCATGGGAAATTCGAATCCTTCCTCTTTCTCTCTATTATTTATCTCTTTTTCATTTATCATTTACTCCATGGTCCACATGTGTATTTATTTATCCATCTTATCATATCATACTCACAAGAATCAGCACACATACTAATGATCATATATATTACTCTGGACCATATAGTCATATTCTAAAGTAATTCACTCTGGAGGTGATCAATCCCTAGAGGAGACTTAATAGATTTATCCATCTCAAATGACCATGGTTAGTAATAAATCACGTAATATAACCACTTTACTAAGTAAACTACACCACCTTAATAAATGAGGATATTAGTAGGACTTGATATTACTCACAAGTCTATTGTCTTGTTAATACTCACAATACTCATCTTGATATTACTCATAATCTCATATCCATATATTGGAGGTCTATATCATAGAATACCTTCTATGAGAATACTTGACTTGATATTACTCACAAGTCTAGTCTTGATATTACTCACAAGAGACATCTTGATATTACTCACAAGCTCTACAATACAACATCACCACCTCAATCATATGAGGATACTTAGGACTTTATATGACTCACGAGCCTTGATATTACTCACAAGTTCGGATAATGACTCCTGATGTTGTACAATCAACACTCCCTCTCTGTGAGGGAGACATTCTTTGCTTTACTAGGAATTTCTTTCCATTCCAAGCTTATCTCGAAAATATCTCAACTTCGTCATTGGAAATTGCTTGTCCACAAATTTTCAATCTGCTCATCAGTAATTATGTACTAAAATTTTATTGACATGACTATGACTCCAATGAAGTGATACTTCATCTTAATGTGTTTTATCATAACACACATAGAATTTTTTTGAAAGCTTGACTATTAACACCTAATAACTATAGGCTCAAGTATTTCACCCTAGTGGGTAGCTTCCCAAGCTACACTACTCCTCAGTGAGTAGTATTATCTACAATACACTTTTCTTAGTACTAGTCGAAATATACCTTGCTTTTGTAGTAATAGCCTCTCTTTAGCTTTTGCAGTACTAGCTGCAACATACATAGCTTATCTCAAGCTAAAACAATAGCTGGATAGCATAATGGGTCTACCATGTATCAATCGCAATAAAGAACCTATTCTAATGTACCTCAAAGGTACTCAATTCTTAGTAATAAGAATAAAATACAACAAGATTACTCAAAGACTAACCAACTACTTACACATAGTAGCATCATCTGGATCCAATCGAGAATACAATTTCTCTAAACTTGAAAACATGGATTCCAGCTCCATCATATACAAATTTATAATTCAGATGTGCAAAATCATGCAGAAATAAAATCTCATTTTTTTTGTTCAATCTTCAAAATTTGTTGACTTCTGGAATATTCTATTATTTGGAGAAGTTCCTTGTGAGCTTTCCATTCTCTGTGATGTTCTTCAACTCTTAATCACTTTCACAGTAATTTTATATCATAGTACCCCACATATCAAACTGCATGTCTATCTAACCTCTCCAATAGGTCTAAATTTTCTCTGATAGTCCTGACATAAAATCTCCTTGAGTATCCAATAGTCTCTGAGACTTTGACCATGTCTCTACTCAAGTGGATTCTTTCCACAAGATATCACAACCCCTGGCTTCCTGATTCATGTACCATGAGTAACTTATGGGCAATTTATATGTGATACCTATGAAGATATATCAATACTTCCTCTTTAACTATAGGAGTCTTATGTACTATACCAAGCTTGTCCCAGACATAGGCTTTATTAAGAATGTTGAAAGTGTTGCTCATCCGTGGATATGTACATGAGTTACACAACTCCCTTCTACACCATGTCTTGGATATGACTTAATAGGAAGCTTGTAAATATGTATTTCCTTACAATATTCTCTATCCGGAGAACCATCTTTGATGTGATATTTCTTGATCAATGTACTAGTCATAATCCATATTTCCATGAAACTTAATTTCACTAACAAGGACATGTTTGAATACAAATACTTGTACTAATTAGGTAACACAACACATGCTTTGTTTGTACATGTCTATGTACTAACTATAAAGCATATAGCTAATCCTAGGACCTGTATATGTATATTTAACATCTACGATATCCTATAAATCTATAAGAATCAGATTTATCTTTCATGTGTGTGGTCATGGATATTCAATCCATTATCCTGAAATTCTGTAGGCTCTTCTACTACACATTTTCCTTAACTGAGGAAAATATTTGATTGGTGACTTCCATGCCTCTAATCTCAATAATCAAAACAATAATATTGAATATTTTTCTCAAATTTCTTTTGAATATGAGCATCATTTAGGTTTCCTCTCAACAAGAGGTATATCAATCGATTTCACTGGTTCTTCAAGAGCTAGTGAATATAGCCTCTCTCTCTCACTATCAATATGTGAGAATCATAATTTGGGTCCTCGATCATGGAAACCCATTCTAATCTATATATGAATATATTCTTTGACACATGAATGTAAATAAGATAGAATATCTCCAATAGTATTTACATCTCTCGGAATAGTATTAAGGGATATATCATGTCTTCTTCCCAAGAGGCATAGGAACCTCCCAAACTGTTCTCTTTTAGGCTCAGCCATCATAATTACTCCAAATTCATGTCATTTATTGTACGTCGGCCATATGGATTTTCCCTACAATACAAATTATTCTAATTGTTAGAACCATTACATACTCATGAATTTTATTTACATGAAATATTCTTAATATACTGATAACGAATTTACACAGTTATGTATAGATATTAACTAATTGTTTTAACATCAAACATTATAATCTTATATACTGATACACATCCCTATATCGGTCCTATATCAGTCCAAAAAATCATATTTTATGAAATAAATATGGAGGCCCATATACATATTTCATGAAGCAAGCATTCAACCCTCTCTGTGAAATATTATGAACAAACAAGTCGACTACGTTCACAACTCATGAAACAAGTATATAGCCCTATATATCATGTCTTATGAAGGAAATTTTCATCCTTATATCAGTCCTATATAATTATATATCATTCCTATATCATATCACATAATATGGACTCGTGAGATTTACAACATGCTAATAAAAACATAAAATAATGTATATGCTCAACACAATCCAAAGTATAGGAATACAGATATCTATATGAAAGTCATGAAACATATTTAAAAACCTTTAGATATGATTTATAATAACATATAACAATCAAAATATAAAGTACTTATCTCTATTTTTTTGTGTGGGCTCCCTCTTGATCTCTGCACCCTTGCAGAGAATATCAGAGTCCTTCTTTATTCACTGCAACTTGAAACTTTGCAAAACTTTATTGCATGCACTGAGTAGAGAATTATTGCATGGGAATAAGGATACCATACATAATGAATTGAATTCTTTTCTCCACTAAAGTAAATACTCCTTTAGATCATCCTCTCCCTCAGTTTGTTTTGAGAAGGTCAGCCTCCTTCTATAGCGGTGGAGGCATGAATCCTTTCTTCATTCTTCTTTCTTGCACGGAACTCTCTTGCAAAATAGCCCTTCTTTCCACAATAGAAGAATTCAACCTTTTATTTGTTGAAGTCCTTTTTGAACTTATTCTTTGCATGAAATAACTTCTTGGGAGCGAATGGATTTCTCCCTTTCTTCATTCTTGTCGTGAGGGAAAGATTCTCCTCTTTAGTACACACACCCTTGTTTTGTATGTATCCTTATTCTTGGATGCAATCATGCCATAGTATTTCAAAGTTGGGATACTCTTCTATTCCACTTACCACTCCTAAGAAATTCTCTCATGAGGAAGGGATTCCATTGATGGTGGTTTGAAGAAGGTCATCCTCATCCGTCACCACACCGATGCTTAGAATTTGATCTTTCACTTGTGAAATATTTGTGAAGAATGATGCTACTATACCATCTTTGTCCATATTTAGGTTGCGCAACTTTTTATTCGAGGCCCTCTTTTGAGTAGGATCCTTCTTCTCATACGTGTTAAGTTTTTTATGTTTTCATATCTTAATTTATAACTTGATTAACATTTAATAAATTTTCATAATAACATCATAAAGAGGATCATTGAAAGAAACACAATCACAAGGTACACAACAATTTACCCTCGGAAACCCTTAAGGGAAAAAACCATAAAAACTTCCTCAATATAGATTACCTATATGAAATGACCAAAGAACAATGCCTCATCAGGTGAGAGACCAAACCCCAAGCATAAGAGCTAAGACACCAAAGACACTGGTCCTCCTCCTTCTCTGTCTCTCCTTCTTTCTCTCTCTTACATAATACAAGTGTGAGTGTGTGTGTATAAATGAGGGAGGGCACCTCCTTATTTATACTAAACTTCCCAACTGACATTTTACCTAACTAGCAGGGAAGACCTACCTAGGTACACTTCACAATAATAATTATAATCATATTTTCTGGGTGATATTGACCCGACTTGTAACTTAGGGTTTGCCTCATGACATTTACATGACCTTTTACATAAGTAACATCTCAAGGAGGAATAATAATAATGTGAAGTATAGGTAGAGTATTCTTCAAAGTTACATGATTTCAATGCTCACCCTTAACAAGAAGGGTATTATACTGACATCAACAACAACTGGTGTGGCTCAAAACAACATCATCAAAAGGAGAGTGTCACATACCCCAATTTTGTAAAATTATGTAAATTGTTTTATTATATTTCTGAGACATTATGTTAAATTTAATCCTAAGTAGGGATTGATGACTCAGCAGAGTCAACAGTAATGGAGTGTAATTCAGAATATTTTATTATTAATAAATAAATTATGGAGACAATAGCATGGGAGAGATGTTAAAAAGAGGTTACTGGTCAAACTGGTGGATGGAACTAGGTGGAAAGGCAAAAGACAAATGGCAGCATCCTCAAACATTTCCTAAGTTGCAGGTGGCAACTTCCCTATATTTGGGGTCATGATTCCCCAAGAAAGTGGAATCAGAGCAGGTGGCTCATTAAATGACAGTTAACCCAAAAAAGACCTAGGCAATCTTTTAAAAGTACTCAATGAAGAGAGCTGAGGCTGCTCAGTTATTTTCCAGAGAGAATGCATTCAGGTGAATGTTATTCAGTAAATTCATTGAGGAAGAGGGAAATACAGTAAGGAAGTTGTTCTAAGAGGATTGCTGCAGTAACTTGATTTTTATTTACAACTATTGGGCTGAAGAGAACTGACTGATAGTTCTAAGATAATATTGAGTTTGAAGACTGGTGTCTGACTTTGCTGCACCTAGTTCCAGCCAGGGAGACCAGAGCAAGCTCGGGGGTCCTGAGAATTAGTTGTCTGAGCGCTCTCTAAGAGTTGGTAAGGAGGAACAACCTCCCATTGCTGTTGTTGTCCACAGTTTCAACAGGTTCTGTTACTTATCTATTTATGTTTAAAAGAGTATGAATGTATGAATGTTATGTTTATATTATTTGACAGAAGAGTTAGCTAGTTTAGTAATATGAATATCTCAGGTTATCAGTAGTTAATCTGTAGATGACATTTAAGAATTTACTGTGTTTTTCCACATCTGGGATCACCAGACCGTATTCTAGCACAGTATCTCGGTATTAGGAAGTAGTATCCTTCTAAACCGAGCTTTTTATTTAGTTACTTCCATTAACTACTAATGTCTTACAAATTCATATGTTATTTTCTCATAGTCTTAAAAATACCTCCTAGTACTGTATTTTTGTTTGTTTCAGTAAATTCTACTGTAAAGGAAAGATAGTAGAAGTTAGATTTGAATTTATACTATTACTATATAGTTTCCTTCCTGGTATTCAGATACTTTCATTTCTAAAAGTTAACTCAAAGCAAGAGCAAGTTATAGAACTAATATTCTTTTATTCAGAATATAAAGATGTTAATATTTGTACTTACAGCACATTTGTAAGTAAACATTTAAACTAAGAGAATAAACTAATTACAGCAGAATGTAGATAGTATAGTAAACTACAGAAGAATCAAATATAAATAGTATTCCAAATATTATAAAATAAACTAAGGAATTATTATAAAAGCTACAGAAATGTCAAAAAGATAATATAAACAATATAATACTGGTAAAGTATTCTTTTACATCTTGCTATTTAATTTAAAGTAGAATTCTTATTACTATAATTTTCCTAGAATCAAACTTACTGTCCAAACTGTAAGTAATTAACAGTTCCAAATCTTATTTGTTTTAAAGGTATAACTGTGTAACAGTAAATACTTTTCCTCATTCATAAGGAGGTCAAATTTCAAACCTGTTACAGAACCTTAATGAAAAATACTCTTAAAACAATAATTAAACTTAGTACATTTTGCGTAGGAAGAACAACAGTATAATGCTATTTTTCTTAGGCTATAAGATAAACAAGGTTATACATAAGGAGAATTTAGTATTGCAATAAAGGCAAGAACATTACTTTGTTTTTAGTAAGTACCATGTGTTAATACAGACAATTATAGTAAATTATTTATGCATTATAAGAACTTTATTATTCTTAACATAGAGAGTATTCTGATACCCTATAAGTAAATCTTGAAATATTTATACTGTAAAAAGTAAATTACTTATTATCTAAGTTATAGATGAAAATTTACTGACAGTACCAGAATAATTAAATAAATAAAATATATAAAACCATATATTATTATCAGGGTACAAATTATATAACATTTAAAATTTCCTTATTAATAAGAAGATTAAATTATAAACTGAGAATAACACATAATTTTCAGTATACAAATCAAAGGTTTATCTATGCAGGGAGAAAAGATAGAAGTACAGGATGCTCAGTAGTCAAGCTTAAGTGTTTTAAACCTCATCAGTAACCCTAATGTGACAGATGTATTCTTAACTTAAATTTTATTTTAACATTAAAAGAAGCAAAAACAGTATTATTACTCTTCACCGCCATCTAGGGTTTAACCCTATAAAATCCCTTTTATTTACAAGTAAGTTAATTAATGTTAAAACTAACAGTATTCTACTTACAGTCAGGTATTAGAAGAATAAAAACTAAACATAATAAGCATTCGAAACTTCTATAATGTAAGCAAGGAAAAGAAATTGCAATAACTAATTACCGGTATAATAACCCAGGGTAAACACCCAAATCTTCACATTATACACAAGTGTATTGACTGCAAATAAAAACCAGTGTAGTAGTAACACTCACGACAGTAACAAAACTTGCATGAAGGATTATATCCTGTCTTTGTTTCTTTTATATAAACATAACAATAATTACAGACAAGGTTTACACTCACGGTCGAAGCCGGAGAGCTCTGCATAAGAGCTAGGGTATAAACCCGGATTCATAACATTAAAAACCATCAACTAAAAACCTTGAAGGTAAAAAAGGGTCGTAACGACCAAACCATCGCATTCCTTTAAATACTCACACAAGGTGAACAAGCCGTGGAGAGACCAGGGCTTACCATGGCCGTAGTGCCATAACCCTCATTCATTTGTTGCAGAGAAGGGTAGCAGGTATATTTGTTTTATTCAGTGAACATCCGACTGTTAGCTACAGCTTTAAAGTAAAAGAAAAGCATTAACAGTAATAATAACTTCATTAATGAAGGGAACGAGTTTATTTAAATTACCTGAGCAGAGGGCCATATTCCACAGTGATGCCGCGACCGGTGTAAGCCAAAAACCTGCAACCCGATGGCAAAGGAGCAGCATTCAACACTCTCGACCTCAGACAGTACAGGAATCCCAACTTAACAATAGGCAGGACAAAACCCTAGCTGCATTGTCCCTTCTATGCAAATATCATACAGATGCAAGCAGTGTAAGCCACACTCTCTTGAAGGGAGATTCATGGCCATTGGAGCGAGGAGAGGTAAGGTTTAAAACTGTTCAGAGCTCAAGTTAACAATGGAGGTATCGTGGAGGCAAGCAGTAAGTTATCCACCTTCAAATCTCTTCACACATTGCAAGGGATGAGTTAATAAAGAGCTGGAACAGTAGGAGCTCGATAGCAGACCAAACGACGGCCGAATGGACAGGAAGGTTCGCAGAGCGGCCAAAGGCCGAAGGCGAAGGAGAAGTGACAATTTAGGGTTAAGTCAACAGTTAAATAGCACCAATGCAGGGCTATTATGCGCCCACATAAGTACTTAAATGTTTTCCATGCAATGGGTAAAGTTCTAAAGTCCCACGATTTTATCCCTTGACTAAACTCAAACCCAATCATCGCGTGGAGATCCCATGAGGTGCTTTACACTATAGTATCATTACCTACGTTATTATTGCAACATTATAACGTTAGTTTAATTTCTATACACCTTGCACTATTGATCTTGCTCATATTATAATCTCGTATATATATATAAGTATGGAGAGTTGATAAGTGGCGAGAGGTTATAAGGCTTTGGATTATGGTTGGCATATTTGCTTTTAACCCCAACTATAATGCCTTTTATCCTAGTCTTCAAATGAATATAAACCACATAACACTTCTTTAAAGACTATATTTGGTGGTAAATTACTATATGTTACTCATCGATTTGATTTTGGTTTGCTCTAGTTCTTATTATTAATACTAGTTTATAAGTTAGCAACTCTTTTTAATAGTCTTAGAATAGTCATGATAATAATTGAACTTTATCACATTCTAAGCTCAAAAGAAATTATGAGAAATTCTATAAGTAAATATGTGATAAGCAACTAGGATATACATTAACCCTCTTGTTGATAGTATCGTCTTCGAATACTCACAAAGGGGCTGGCTGTGATAAGTTTAGGAATGATCCTAAAAGTAATTTGGATTTATCCAAGTGTCGATAATAAAAATAGAATAGTATTATAGAACAGTGTAATCTCTTAATTCATTAAGGGAAGTTTTATATTAAAACAATAAACTTGTACATGCTTAAAGTCAAATGAGTATAGTCAAATGAGTATAGATTGATACTTGTAATATCTTGTCATGAGCAACTAAAGTCACAAATATGAATGTGATGAAATCTGAAATGAGTATGCTACAGCGACCATGAAGATAAATGCATATATGTACTTAACTTAGAATTTTATCACATATAAATGGGAAATCTTTTACAGAGAGAATTTACCAACATAATGTTTAAACCTGAAACTTTTGAAATTATACTTCTTTTCGATGATCAGAATGATACTAGTTTTTAGTGAATTATTCATCGGATCGAAGATAAGTTTAGTATATGATAAATCGATGGTAAGGAAAAATAAACTTGGTGTATCATCATGAATATATCTATAACAGTGAATAGTTGGAATTTACCTCAACAAAACTTTGATCTGTGTTTAGCCACTAACTTTATTCTTCTACTTTTTATTTTACAAACTACTGGTACTTGAAAACTTTAGAATTCTTTTACAGTAGCAGCCAATCTCATTACCTGTCATCTGTTAGAACAGAAGGAACTTTATGCATTAGCTCAACGCTAAGTAAGCCCCGTCTTTTCATGACAAACCCACCTTGTGGTCACAAATAGAAAACAATCAGTAACTGACACTAAACTAATCCTTAAAGTTAAGTATAATAAAAGATCATTCAGTTACAATTCTAGTAACATAAACTAATCAAACAGTTAATGACTGCATTTAATGAGATTATATGCTATTTTAAAAATTTTAAATTTTTCGGAAAATTTGGGGTTTTGACACAGAGAGAGAGAGAGGAGGAATCATCAACATCATCTTTTGGAACAACATATGGTACCTCTATAGATCATCAGAAGTTTTGAACATCATCATCACCTTCAGCACAGAGCTGGAGTGTCAAAATATTTAATATGGAGCTGAAGTAACATCATCAACACCTTCAATACATAGCTGAATTAACATCATCAAAATATTCAGTATAGATCTTAATTAACATCATTTGTAGCATGGAATTGGGGCATCATCATCGGTAACATGGAACTGGAACATCAGTAGCATGGAGTTGCAGCATCATCATCTGCAGTATGGAAGTGGAGCATCATTTGCAGCATGGACCTGGAGCATCATCATCATCTTTTACAACATCATCATATGAAACATGGAACTAAAACATCATTAGCAACATGGAGCTAGAGAATCATCATCTGCAGTATGGAACCGGACCATCATCTATAGCATGGATCTGGAGCATCATCATTTGCATAGTAACTAATACATTACTAGCATCAACAACACGAGGTTAGATCATCAACGTAAATCTGGAATAACAAAAACAACATGTGACATCATCATCAATAGATGCATGCTGGAGCAACAACATCTATGGAAGGTATAAAAACAACCAATATGATTCTTCCTTTCGGAATTACGGAAAACACATATGTGGTACTCAAACAATCCTTCCTTTCGGAAGTACATTATCAAGTCTTTATGGAGATACCAATACTAATAAAAGTTAACACATACATATAAAGGACGATCCTTCCTTTCGAAATTACAGGATCAAGTCCATCACTAACATTTTGAACGGTCCTTCCTTTTAGAGTTACAAGATCAAATCCACTTACTAATACTATGGATGATCCTTCCTTTCGAAATTATGGGATCAAGTCCACTACTCACATTCTAGACAACCCTTACTTTGCGAATTATGGGATCAAGTTGTAACATCACCGACCCTCTGACTGGTGAAGAGGACGCTACCTAACAATCAAAAACCTCCGGGAAACTAGCCCCATGAATAAGAACATGCATATAATACTGAAATAAAAATGGTTAAAACATAAAACATGCTAAGATGCATCATTACTCAACATACACAGCGGAAGCAAACATGCATTCAGGAATTGAACATGTTCATCATAGTTCATTAGACATCAAATATAAATGTAGAAGTAAGATAGACAAGGATACTTATCTCATAAGGAAATTGTCCCGCGACCAGCTACGTCGCTGCAACATTCCACCCAACCATAGGCCAGCGTGCTCATCAATCTCTCAGCAACACTGCCAACCCCGAGCTGGGCATGATTCCCCAAGGAATAAGGAACTAAGTAGGCTTACACATAGCCAAGGTACACAAATCATCCAAGCCCACACAGTGGGGATTATCAAGCTATCAAAGAGCTGGGAGAAGCTAAATGCTAAGCTGGTGAGCTCATGGAAGAGCTAAGGACACCTACACCAGAGCTAGCCTGACCTAGAAGACACCCACACACACCCAACACCAGGAAATTAGTCCCTTCTCTACTACACAGTCCCAAGGCCCTGACACCCCCCCTCTTTTAGTGCTCTTTAGGGGTTGTGGAGAAGAAATCCTTCCATCTAACCTTGTCTGTGTATTTCCCAAACACCAGGTTTCTCAAGCATACCCAGCTTTCAATCCACTCCGCACAGTCTGAAGACCAACCACTGCATGCATGTAGCCAAACAAGCAATTTCCCAGCTTGGGCAGGGGATACCAACACCTGAAACATTCTTGGCCCTATCGTGGCCAAAATGATTCAATCAATAACCTACAACATCTCAAATGTGGAAAAGACCACAGACAACGAACAACCATGCAAACCACAGCACACAATCCCCAATGAAACCGCTGGAAAACTTACATAGATTGTAATGGGGAAGAAACAGACTCCCAATCCGGTATGTGAGGGAAAACACAGCCAACATAGCATATGTACTCACAGAAACCATCGATTAGGGGGGAAAACAACAACCATGGCTCAACGATGAACACCCAGGACATTACACAGTCCGAACAGGAACGCCAACAAGAAAAAGGAAACAACCTCCCTACGTGAATGGAAGGAAAAACCCCATACTCCGACCAACAATCAATGAGAGAAGGGAGAATAGAGCAAAACTTCCCTGCGTTACAGTGAGTAGAACCGACAAGAGAGTGGCGTAGTGGTGTTTCTCTTACCCGTGTGAAGGTGGAGAGATGGTTGGTGGAGTGGGCGTGTGGCAAGGACTGGTAGTCCTGCCACCCACCCCTTCCCAGTAGTAACTGCCCCCAACTAACAAAAGGAGCTTAAGTGGCTGACACATGGATTTTCCCCAATGGCTCCCACGGGTTAGAAAATCCCCCCCTTAACATTAGGAAATCATGCCCTTTTCATTTAACGTTGCACTATCGTAGCTAGCTGTAGGTTTATTTTAATGAATGTGCATATTTACATGATGTAAAACTATCATGTGTTGGATAGCACGATATACCATCGGCAACGATCCCAATTGCCGAAACACAACACAACCAAATCGATGGTGGGGCTTTTGCCTTTAGCTCCACACCATGATTAATTACAACATATACATCATGTATCTTTTAATGCAACCAGGGTCAGAACTGGGGGTATTACAATCCCCTCCCCCTTGGAATAACACCATCCTTGATGTTCCAATACATAGGAATGCATATACAATTTGCACATCAAAATTTCAAAATTTTGCAGATCTGTCCCATGCTCAATTATTTACTTGAACTTTCAGGACCATCGCTATGGCTTTTCATGCTCTCAACCTCTTTCATTTCACCATGAATGCTAGATCAATCCCTCTTGGTCATGACACTTAGTGTCTCCAGTCTATTTCAGACCTCTCAACCATGGAGCCTCCCCACATGGTTTGTCACGGCTTCTAGGAACTTCACAATCTCACTAACACCTTTTTCATTGCTTCTCATTATAAGCTCTTCAGGATAGTCACATGTCCACATGCACCCCTAGGATGCTCTCATAGTCCTCGCTTCCAGTGACAAGTATATTCAAACATTGAATAAATTCACATGTTTAGTTTATTCTCATCAGTTTTTTTCTTTATCTCTTAAACAATAGCATAAAACATCATAACCAAATCATATACACAGGTATATTCATAAGCAAGAAATTGCAAAATAATTCAATACTTATCTGTATTGTGTGTTTCCTCTTTGGTCCACAGGATCCTACTTCGCTTTGCAAGCCTTGGGATCGCCTATGGACTTGGATGTTAGGCCAGCACGCAGGCTGCTTCACAACATCCTTATATATATATATATCATGCACAGTCAAGCCAACCTACAGTTGGGTTTATCAAACTATTCAGCCAAGCCAATATACAATTGGGTTTATAAGGCTGCATCCAATCAAGCCAATACACTGTTGGGTTTATCAGGCTACTCAGCAAAGCGAGCTAACATTCGGGTTTATCAGAATTTAGGTAGTCAAGCTAACACTGTAATGTTTCCACAAATTCCACATCATCAAATAATTACATAGTCAAGCCAACCTTCAGTTGGGTTTATCAGATCGTCAACAAATCACCTGCACTTATATCAACAATAAACGATCATTTCCAGGTCCAAGATCTATTATGGATCCCCAGGCATATACTACCCCAACATCTCCTTCCAGTAAATCTTTATGCCGACTGGGAAGGAAACTTTATCATTACGATTTCCAGGTTTCATTTCCAGCAGTGAGCTCTAATTCCACTACCCCATACAACACAAGAAACCACCCCCTTCTCTGCTCTCCAGTCCCTTGGGAATGTCTCCTTCTCTGTGCTCTTCAGTAGGAGGTAGGATGAGCCCAAGCCATAGTCCATTTAGTGTGCAACACTAGACTGCATATTTTTATCCTGACAACACACGCAATATAAGCAACTCATCAGCGTTATTATTCTAAAACTAGAATTTCATTTCATATCATTCACTATCAAGTATTGAGACACCAAGAGTGCGTCCACCCCCTAGGGTGTAATCAATATTGAAAACCCTTTCATGATCTGAGATCGAGAAAGTGTGCACTCATTTTTGATGTGAACCATGTAGGCCCTATTCATACTCAAGCAATCTTCCATAATATAAATAAAATCAAAACATGCTTTGCATATTGAATTTAACAATTTGACATGCATATTCTTAGCTAGGGTCAGAGAACACTTATCCATTTTCTGAGGCAGTATTCCTTCGTTAAGGAGGAATGGGGGCTCCCTTCTCTGAGTTGACAGTCCCTCGATTTTCCATCCTAGCTCCTTTTTCACATTTCATATTCACACATGTCTTATCGACATAATCCATACCATCTCACTCATGTTGCTTACCAAAGATGTAGTGCAGATGAAACATTTTCAAAATGTCCAATGGAGTTTCACCTGAAACCCATTTCCAAGATAGGGAAAAACCTTCCCATGAAGTTTGGCTCCTGCAGGCCATCACACATGATCTTCTTGTAGTGTGTACCCCTGACACATTCATCAAATAGGCAAACAATCAATCATTATCTGATAATACAATCCAAATTTTATTGTTCCATAACCAAGCAATGACATTAGTAATTAAATTCAATGAGAATTTGCAACTCTGTTTACTACAGAAATTGATTTGTTCAATTATGGGTCTCTTGTAAGCAGCACTACTATGCCCATTATAATTTTATGCTTACTAGCATAATATGAATACCCACTTACAATGCGTCCTTTTAACACAGTCTTATCCAAGCCAATAGTGATTAGTAGTTGTCAGCAATTTCTTAAATCCAAAATTCACAAATTCAAATTTAACAACTCATTATGCATACAAACTATTTTTACAACCATGAGACTCTTCTCATAAGGTTTGCTCCTTCACATGGTAGATTCTGGTGTTTGTCATGGTCTTACTTTCATTTCCATGCTCCAAACAATCTACCTGAAACCTGAACTTCAATCAACCAAACACTTGGTAAGTCTTGATGCATATAACTTTTTCCATTGCTGCAACAATCACTGAAGCATTTGCAGAATTATAAAATTCAAATACTTCCAGCTGTTAATCATATCAATATTACCAAAACTCACTTACTTCATGCAATCATTATCATACTAAAATTTGCAAGGTCACATCATTTATGCCAAAATGAAATGTTCAGATACTTCTTACTTCACAAGCGTATCATGTGTACCACCTTGCCCTTCCATAGAGCATTTCCTACAACCAATTGATCGTGACTACCCTTTTCATGCACTTACTATCCTGCATTCACATCAGCTCTTGAAATGGTTCCAGAATTGTCATCAATTCATCATTTCAGCCATTAGTTATTCATAATGACACATGAACTATATCTAGGCATTCATGCAATGCATCACAACATGTGTACCCATGCTTATGTATTCATATCTACACCATTTACTCATACTTTTAATATGCACCTATTCAATGCGTAACCACAAGAATTATGAAATATTTTAATGCATATCCACTCAATGCTTCCTTGCAATGATTAAGGAGTACTATGAATTCAAACATACCATGCACGGCCTAACCATGACTACTTCATATAGGATGCCATACCATAATCAAGACCATCAGTACTCACTTTCTTACCATGTTCATAACAACATATATAGGCATGACACATTTCTATGTGAATGTAGTATAAATTTCAAATACCCACATGGTATGAAATCTATTGCTTTTACCACTCCATGCAATTGTCATAATTAAACATTACCTTCATGGGTCCTACTTACACCCTTGACATTACCAGTTTGGTTAGTCCTTTGCAGGAGACTACAGAATTTGCTCACCAACTTTTGATTATGGACTTGTTTCCTTATCCCTTTCTCCATAGGGTTTCTAGTCACATTTGTCTGCATCAGCAACATATTCAGCCATGTCCATGTTGTCGTTGTTTTTTCCACTAATGCCAACATCAATGCAATAATTATCATTAGTGGCTCATTATAAATCTATAATTATCACTATTCTTACCAACATGTAATATCTTATGCATGCAAGGAATATCCTCATACATTTCATGTATAAAACTTGTAATTGTAATTAGCAAGACAGGGTTTAAGAAAACTTCCCTTTTCAAGTCCCTCATCCTTGCATGGAACTCCTCTTCCACACAATAGCTGGTTTGACTTCATGGTCTTGCTACCTCTAGGCATGCAATTCCTGGATTTTCCATATTGACAGTAGCACATTTCTCTTTCAAGCAGTCACTAGCACTTTGCTACTCCACACTCAAATTCTGGTGACTCTCCCTTGTTCCCTGCTGGATAAGATTTCCAACGCATATCCACATGCTTCATTCTGACCTTGGGTGTCAAAACCACACCACTTCAAACATGATGCTTAATTTTACCAACTGTATTCTGGTCTAAAATGTCAACTTCAACCACTTGGAACTCTCTTCCTTTTCAGCCCTGAAACTGCTGAGAAACCCAATGAGAAATTCACTGCAAAACCCCAATTTTTCTTTGGTCAAAATCAGGTCTCATCCCAACTAATTTTTCGATGTTTCGGAACCTTAGTGGACTAATATTCCGACACTTTGGAGACCTAGACGACTAAATTCTCCAGCACTCATCAACGACCTGCTCATCTATCTTTTTCCGGTGTTTCGGGTCTGTAGTTGTCCAGGCTTCTGATCCACATCGACGATGTCAAGGACTGTTCATCAGGTCCTTTCTTCACTAACCTTCCGGCGTTTCGGCGGCTAGAACGTCTAATTTTTTTTCTCCCCTGTATCGATGGGTTGTTTGTCTATTTCCTTCCGCTGTGTCGGCCTGTAGTGGTCTACTATTCTGAACTTCATCGGTAAGAAAATTGACTAACCGTTGCATTGGCTGTCGAATGCTCTATGTATCGGGTAGCTAGTCCTCTAGAATTATGCAACGATGGATGCTCGTTCAACTATCTTCTGTCGATCGACGCTCTAGATCACTAATTGCTCCCGAGTCATCGACAGACTCATCCACTAACATGCATCGATCGCCGATATCCTCAACACTTACAAAAATTCTCGACGAAAATTTTCTTTTTCTCTTGCTTGCGACACTCCGTCAACTATTTCATCAACTATTTCCCACCGACACTGCTACTACTCCCTTACCTAGTCATCGGCAATCCAGTCAACTAATCATCGTCAATCACCGATGGTATTATCAAAGCTTCATTAGACTAAGTTAGGTCGGCGTTTCGGCGGCCTTCAGCTGATCTCCGCCAAAACTGCGGCTCCCACATCCACTAAGTTTCGTCGACATCCGACGATTCTCGTACTTAGAAAAATTTTCAAAATTTCTTCCATAACCATCTTTCCGCCACTTCATCGGCTCAACCGTCTTCTATTCTTTGACGTCGTTTCAGTGCCTTCACTATCTATTTTCTGACGTTGCGGCTATGCCATCAACTAGGTATCAGCGATCGAATTTACTACGTTCCCTGTCGTTGCGGTGACTAGACGGAAATACATCTTGGATATGTCGACGATCTGATCCTTTATTTCATCGAATGGTCAGTCCCTTAGGTGGCCACAATGATGGTTCGTCCACGTTGAACCTTTTTCCGATCGGTGATCCGATCCACTAATAACTTTTGATCGGCGATCTGAAGCACAATATAATCAGCATCAGTAGTCGAAACCTTATTCATCGAAATATTAGTGCTCTAGACTTCTGCAACAATGGTGCTTGAACCACTAATTCCTTTCGATGTTCATCAGTGACTCGTACAACTAACATTTTCTGATGGCCGACGAACACTCAGAAAATTTTTGAATTTTCTTCTTGCATCGGCTCTTCCTTCAACTATTCATCGGCAATGTCAACAACTATTCATCGGTGATGTCAACAACTATTCCTCTCCGATCGCCAATGATTTCGTTCCTTAGAAAACTTTTCAGAAATATTTCGCTGCGTTGGCTGTCGAAACAACTTTCCTCTTCGGCATCATCGGTCGGGGACTCTATCCCTTGGAAGGATAGTCCTCTAGCCATCCGTAATGGCAGTGCATAATCAGCCATTCTCTTCCAATGTAGTTTCCAAACAATTCACCGCGTCGGCAAATTGATAATATAGGCATCGACGATTCTATCATCTAATCATCGTTGATCGCCGATGATTCCACCACTTCGAAAAATTTTCAAAATTTCTCTCCGCTGTGGGTGAGCTTCAGCCTAATACTTCCGCGGTGTAGGAGGACCTTCACACTTAGTCCTCCAATGGGCCGATGGGTGACAAATGCAATTCCTTCCATAATCTTCTTCCAATTACCGCACGTCAGGTGACCTTCAGACTATATTTTTCACTGCATTGAAAGAACTTCACACTAAGTTTTTCGATGAGCCGACAATTCTAATACTTCGAAGATTTTTGTGAATTTTCCTGTCCTTCACCCATTTTCTCCTGGTTTCTTCTGGGCAGTAGGAAACCTGGCTATCATTAGAGAGAATTTGAGGTCAAAAATGGGCCTCAAAAGGACCAAAATGTACTATAAAAATAAACCAATTACATTCTAGTAGATGACATCATCCCCC